>KN474514.1:33537-48238 GCA_000787095.1 Periophthalmodon schlosseri
CAACACAGCAAACCTGTCCATAATGTTATATGATTCTGATTCTATTCTATTCTATGCTCTTAAATTCTGTCACGATATATAGGGCTAACATAATGCATTAAACCAGAGATAATACAACTAATGGTAAATTGATGGGCGATTAGTGCAAAATTGCTGGGACGTGGGCAGCTCAGTGACAATCGATGCAGCCAGTTAGCATGCGGAGCTAGCATCACAAAACGTCGCTAAACGAGCAAAACAAGCGTTAAACATTTATCACACCGATATCTCCTTATACACAAATAGTACGAAGTCACACAAAACTGCACGTCGGGGTTAGATCTTCTATGACAACCGGGTAGTTTTGCAAGATTCCCCTCAACGCTAATGCTACACTCGGCCTGGAGCGACTTCCGCCATGGAGCCACGAGACCTGCGGGTGGAGGTGCGTCGGTCTCCCGGTGATCCTGCGGGAGGAGGTGGGCTGTGGGCCGTGTGTGTGCGGGTGTGGAGGTGCTCGGAGGTGTCGGAGGTACCTGTCACAGATCAGGCAGGGCTGGACATGCTGCTGCGGAGCTCGGTCTCTCTCCGTGTGTGGGTCTCTGGATGTAAACAGAAGCGGCAGTGACGGGCGGATGTGCGGCGGATCAGCTGACCGCTCACGTGACCACGGGAGACAACAGCACCCGGACAGACCACTGCTCAGGCAGGAGAGGTTTTTTGAATAGCACAATTTGTACACAAAGTAATGGAGCTTGACAGTCCTGCCCACTTCGAAGTCGGTTCCGGTTCCGGAAGTAAATTTGCCATACCTTTTTCCCATAGACTTTTTGAAAAATTCAAATATTAAGTAAGAATACACCATCAAGCTTTTTCACTTCCAATACCGATTTCGATACAATAGCTTTGAGTATCTGCCGATACCCAATATTAACCGAGCAGTGCAGAGACTGAAAACAGCATTTATTTCCTTTAAACAAAAATAAAATGAGACAAAACTGATCCAAATGCTTTTATTTATCTCTCAAGTAACTGCTGAACAGCTTTGTGTAAAAGTTCAAACATTATAAGACTTTCAGGGCCAACTACAGCCAGCAATTAGTATTACTTATTACATCAATTTACATGTTGAGCCAGGATATCAGCTGAATCGATATTTGGAAGCAGATATCCAGTCCAGCAAATTTTACAGTATCAGCACCATTATATGATACCAGTATCGGATCGGTGCATCCCTTATTTTAAAAGTTCAAATACATCGTGAAGGTTAACCAGTTATGTGGTAAATAGTACAAAAAGCTAATTCGGTTCATAAAGTTTCAGAAACAGATTTTAAATAAAATTATAGGTTTTAGGTCATTAGTTACCACAGCGCTGATTAGCCCTGAGCAAGCTTTTAGTATACTTTTTTGTTTTTTTTTTGTATCTGTGTCTGTATTTTAACAATATTAATTTGAAATGGCTCCCATCTGTATTAAATACTATTGACCTATAGAATATTGTGATATCATCTGAAACACAGCAATAGGCAGCATTTATCATTTACATTGGACCTGTAGTTTTTCCCTGTTGAAGTAAATGGCACCCAGATTGGTCTCCACAAATAGAACAATGCGGTCCATGGGGTTAATGAGGACACTATGCGGACAGTTAATTTGCGCCATTTCACAGATCAGACCAGTCAAGTCGATCAGAACACATTGAACTTATAGCCTCATCAAACTGACACACAAAACCGCAACCTAACTCCACCGCAGCTGTTCGATAGCATCCACACATCTGCCATAACCACCTCCATTATCATCATTATTAAGGCTAATATTCCCCATGATGCTCCAGGGCCTCGGCTCGGTATCGCCATGGCAACAGATGGCTAAAAACAGCAGAGGGTTATTAAATGGGGCTATAAAATGTGACCGAATGGGCCCTGGTGCATGTGTAATGTGGTTGGAGGAGCAGAGGACAAATACAAGATACACAAACAAAGGAATGGTGTAACAGCCTACATAATTTTAAAGGAAATCTGCAAATAGAAAATCCATGTTTCAGCTTATTTGGTTGATTCGTGAACTATTCCAGACAACTTGTTCAGTGTATCATTTGAGAAAACCTTTGTGGTTGCATATTAGATTGTTGTTTAGTTAGTTATGATCACTGTACTGTGCACACCTTTAATAAACGTAGACACTGAATAGATTTGGGTGTGAATACTTTGAACCGCAGCCTGCACTGGGTGAGCTGTAAGTTGGTAAGGAAGAAAAAGAAGCCATTTGTTTGATAGACTTAAGGAGGGCATATTACACTTCTACAGGGTATTATTTGCTAACACATAAGACATTTAGATCACCATGTTACCTTTTATTGTTCTGAAAATGCTATATTTAATGAAAACAATGTATACAAATGTCTAATAAGTTTTAGTTTAATTTTTGAAGCTCTGAGTTTGCTCTCTGAGCTCTCTTTGCTCTCTAAGTCACTCCCCCTTCAGAGTGACTTACCACATTACAATTGGCATGCATCCTGCCAATGAAACTAGTGCACATCACATCAGGTTTGTGAAGTTATAGTGTAGTGTTTTGTAGCATGCTTTTGTATATTTATGGAAAATTGCCATGTTGGGTTAAGACTTGTACAAGAGGCGTGGTCTTATCATAAGGTGGTTTTGAAAAGGGCCCATCGCTACATTACTCAAACATGCTTGGATGACATCTAAAAGCTCTTCAGGCATGTTTTTGATGAGAGAACAACATTATAACACACAGAAAGCTTCAAAAAGTCGATTTTGCATCACACCCTCTCAAAATGACTAGTCTATATGATTATGAATAAGAATGAAAACACTGAAATTTTGCATTATAGCCATTAGTTAAGCAACCCAAAACTTAAAGATACCCCACTAAGCGAGCCCACTCCAGCTCGCCACCTCTCCCCGTGGGCAACGACAGAGAAGTGGAGAGTCCAACCCCTCTTGAGGAGCTGGGGTTCTAGAGCCCAAGCTATGCGTGGAGGTGAGGCTATATCTAGTTGGCAACGCTCCACCTCCCGCACAAGCTCAGGCTCCTTCCCTCCAGGTGGTGAGGTGATGTTCCATGTCCCCACAACCAGTCTCCATGTCCAGAGATCTGGTCGTCGAGGCCCCCGTCTTCAACTGCCATTCAGATCTCTCTGCACCGGCCCCTTATCCTCCTGCAGGTGGTGGGTCCAGGGGAGGACGGCCCCACATCGCTCCTTTGGGCTGTGCATGGTCGGGCCCCACTGGATTTTAGTCTAACAGTCTAATGGTGCAACAGAAAGTGTGTGAGAAAGTATACATTTACGTTAGTTATTAGAATATTTAGTATATAGTTTAATCATTAAAATAATTGATGTTTGTGACTAATTGTGTACCTCCGCTTCTGGCAGCACAGCAGGGCACATAAAGATGTGAAAGCCGTTTTAATGCCTCACAGAGGAAGGATGCATTATTGACTTGTTGGTGCACATGAACATAGCACTTTTCATACAAATAAATCTATCTTAAGTGATATTTTAGTAAAGATTTTCCCCTTGTTTTCCATTTAAATGAATGGGATTTCTGTTCAACTTGAAGTACCACCACAAAGCAGAGGAGCAGTCAATAGAAAAGTGGGTGGGGCGGAATAAGGTGAATATAGTGATAATCTGTGACACCCGTGGATCATTATGTTGCGTCATCACAACTAAGGCCGCAAAGTATGGATAGCTGCTGATCACGCTAGCAAGCCACACATTTTTTTTTTCATTTGTACCAAAATGACTATGCGATGCTGCTGAATCCTTCGTGTATCACCGATTCAGAAAATAAAACTGGAGACAAAGTGAGTAAGTAAGTAAGAAAGAAGAGAGCAGTGGGTGTGTACCGGTGGTGGTGAAAATGGGGGTTGATCGGCAATATGATGTCTTGAAAATAAGGGATTAAAAAGTGCACATGCGCAAACCAATCCAAAGGGTAAATGAGAAGGGATTACAACTATAACATGGTTAAAAGCTTTGAAAAGTTGATTTTGCAGAATAGGCCTTTAAACCTAATTGAAATTTGAATATGGGGAAGGGGTGGGAAGGGCTTTTTGTCGAAACATGAATAATTTGTTTAACAAATGATATAATGCAATACAAGTAATTTGAATGTTTTATTGAATAGTCAGTGTAGTAAAACAGTTTTATCCATACACACTTTGCATTACAGAAACTTTAACAACTTCTACAACATAAGACTCATCACACAAATTCAACATGTTTTGCAATCATTTAAATCAAATTACAAACAAAATGTAAATCCCTTTTTATACAAGTTCAACTGTGTCAAAATCCTAAGAATTATTGCATTTTTTTAAAGGTGCATTGTGTAAATTTTCTGGTAGAGAGTCCGTCACTTTCTCCATGGAGACAAACAGGTAACACCACAGGCCAAGTGTTGCAGTTAAGCCTATAATTTAATAAATATAAGATAGATACGCTAACATCTCCATGGAGACAAACAGGTGCCTGACCCCTCACCAGAAAAGTTACATAGTCCACCTTTAACAATGATCATTTTCAGTATTTTCTATATGTCAGTATCACTTGGCAAGGCATTTCTGGCACAATGTTCTAACTAAAATGACATTATGATTGGAATATATGTTTACACCACCAGAGGTGGGTAGTACTCAGTTCCATTTACTTGAGTAACTTTTTAAAGAAATTGTACTTTTCAGAGTATTTTTCCAGCAGCATACTTTTGTGATTCCTCTTCCCACTGTGAGTATTTCTACAAGTGACAAAAGTTGACAATATGAAATGATTTGAACATTTGTGTTTCTTGCAGCTCCTTCAGATATGATTTAGTTTGTCTCATTTTTGTGTCTTTCCTTTGAAAGTACCAGATGTTGTGCATTAGTTGATGGTTTGCCCTCCAAATTATAATAACTTCAAATTATAAAGCGGATGTTACGTCCCGACAGTTACTGTTTAAGTTACTCTCACTTGAATAGTACTTTTCCCAAATACTTTTTGATTCTTACTTGATAAATGTCTTGGACCACTACTTTGTACTTCTACTTAAATAATATTATTTTCAAGAACTGTTACTCTTACTTGAGTACATTTTTTGGTTACTCTACCACCTCTGACAATAATTCATTTAGATTCACAGTCTTATTCAGTCTTTATGGCACTGGGCATGAGACAGACATAGGTTGAGTGTGTTTATAGCATAACATATCAACTGAATCCTTATAATGACCACAATTGATAAACAAATTAAAATGGTTTTGAGTAATAATTTCCTAAAGATAAACAGCACAGACATTTAGGTGAAAAATTTGCCAAAATTCTTCCTCCAAACCACATACTTTTACTGACAGGATTGGCTGTAGCCCTCTGCATTGAAAAGACCCAAACTCATCACTGACCATTAGAAATGCTTGTATCTCACTTAAAATTCTATTTGAGGAGCTGTACCTGATTATTATGGTAATAAAGTAAAATAGATTTTGTCCCAGTACAGATATATTGTAAAAGCAGCTCTTAGGGTGAAAATGAGACCGATGTGTACTGTCTGCATGTAATTATAAAAAAAAAGGTAGTACACCGGTAGCATGCAAATATAGCTTTAACATAATGGTAAACTCCGCTCTGGCCTGTGAAAGTTGTAAATAGTGCTTATAAACTCATTGCGGTGTATAATTAGGATGAGGTAACTTTGGACCACTACAAACTGTTTAAAACAAACTTTTTTTTCACATTTTTAAGACCGTAAACATCAGGTACAGCTCTACTTGGATGGTTGTAGATAATACCATTTGGGAAGTTTCAATGGCGTTACTATGGTTGATTCTAATTGTGCAGTCTAAATCAGACAATATGCTCATCTCACCCTTTTAAATTCACCTAAAAAACAACAAAGTATGACAAGACACGTGTATAAGACTAAACCTGATCATATATACTCTGGACTATCCAGGTCTGGCGTGTTGTCCGTCTGCTCCTGTTTTAGGACAAAACTGGTCTGAGTCCCCACATCCATCTCCGTCACCGCACTAGAGTCCTCCCCTCCTGTCCCTCTTTCCGGATGGGACACTCCAAAGTCCTCCCTCTCTGTCTTCTCCTGATGAGACAGCATTGAGTCCGTACTTCCAGGCAGGCGTCCCTCAGGGCTCACTCTTGGCCCCCTCTCTGTTGTGTGAATGTTCTGGCTGTTGAAGAAGCTGCAGATGGCATGTTGGGGCAGGCCCAGCTGAGCGGACAGGGTGCACACCGCCTCTTCGTCGGGGGGCAGTCCAACCTCCTGGATGAAGCTCTGGAGGATCCCTAGGGCCTCTGTGGACACCTTTAAGCGTCCCGCCTGAATCTGTGCCTGCACTTCCATCTTGCTCTCAACGCTGGGTTTTTCCTCCTTCTCTCCGCCTTGTTCCTGAAATCTGCAGTCCTTTCTCTCATACTCGGAAAAGTTTTGACCGTCACTGATTTGTCCCAGTCCGTTAGTCCTCTCCTCACTCTCTCTACTGGGTATCCGGGATCTCCCTTGGGTGCCCCAACTGCCTTGAGTCCTGCGGTCCGTGGGTGATGCCTCCTGTGGTTGCCCTGGTGATAGATGAGGTCGGCTCTCGGAATGTGGAAGGTGCTGTGACAGTGGGGAGATGCGCTGGTACTGCAAACACAAAGCAAAAACAAAACAATATGATTCATTGTGAAATAAAGTTGAATTCTGTCAAATCGCAACTTGCAAGATTAATCAAACATGTATGGATGACATATAAAACCTCGTTAGGCATGTTTTTGATGAGTGAACGATGTTATAACACGGTAGGAAGCTCCAAAAAGTCAATTTTGCATAATACCCCCTCTTTAAATGTTGGTTAGACTGGGATGTTGTCATGTTGTCTGAAACAGCTTTCAGACGCACCAGCTGCGTGAGGAATAGTTACAGATTTTCTCCTTGGCTTTGGTTCTCTATTGTCCTGTTTTTTGACTTTCTTAGATACACTGAAAGTCCATCTTGGATATTTTATAATTTTGAAAACCTAATTTTCTTAATTCAATTTCTGTGTTCTAACAACCAAGTCGTTCTGTTCCAGCTGTTCATCATGTAAGGCAATAAAGGAAGTATGTATCATCAAGTGTGTATCACTGAGATATTTGAACACTCGAAAATGACTGTAAACCTGGCCAGACAACCGATTATGATGAATACATTTATGGACGACTAGCTAATGTGGCCATTATCCTTTCCCTGTTGTCACTGGCATTTAGCTGCTATTAGTCTAATGATACAGCATTTTACTTGCAAATTTGGTTCAAAATGATGTGAGCCCAAATGATTTGTCATAGATGTTGAGAATGGAGATAGCCTACTGTATGCAAGAACAATGTATTAAAGGGGACATATGAGGGTGTACTGTAGCTTTTGTAAAAGAAATTGTGCATCTTTGCATAGAGAAATTTCACTTTTTGTTGAACTTCAAGGGGACGTATTATGCTAAATCAACTTTTTTGAGCTTTCTACCATGTTATAACATTGTTCCCTCATCAAAAACATACCTGAAGAGGTTTTAGGGGGTAATCCATCAAAGTTGCTTAACAAGTCCAGAAATCCTGAGCTGAAACTAGCTCCATCTCCAGCTTAAGTCTCAAGTTGATTCATGAAAGAAATAAGCCTGGATCTGACCAGTGCTAACTCAGGCCTGAAGTTTAAGTTGCACTCTGTGTGCACTCTCAGTAACGAAGCAACGACATCACTGAAAATGAGCTCAAAGCGTGCATAAGTAGTACGTTTTATTTTATGATCTGACTAAACGAGAGAGGAGCCAACGCGAGCATGGATAAGTTTAAATTACACAGAACTTTTCCGTTCATTCTGATCCGTGGACCGAGAGGAAAGACTTGACTCTTCCTCCTCTCATGTTTGCTTCCCCCTCCTGTCCCGGTTGCTCCGCAGGCAGGGCGGGGGCTGAGAGAGGAGGCTGGTTGTGTAGTGAGCAGCCAGCCTTAACTTCTCTCTCCTTGTTTGGAACAGGACACACTGTGTGTAAAAGTAGAGCTGTTAAGGAACTCGTCGCATGTAACAAGAATTAGCCAATCAACATAATTTTAATAATAGCCATTTATATGGTTTGTGTGTCCACAGACATGTGTGTCCAGTGCGTAGGGGCATGCGGCTGGTCATTAAAAGTCTCAGGCGGCACGCGACTCTCAAGTCCTTTTTAAACTGTATTCAGACAGAGACAAGTGGATTAAACACAGATGGGTGCACGCGCTGAAACTTTTGATTAAAGTATTTCTCTTGACATTCTTGGAGACAAAGCTAAAATAATCTTGACAGTTAGCCTGGCCAGGTTTGTGCCCGGCTGCTTGTTACTACGGCAATTCAGCGCCAACTCTGGTTAGTCACTTTGATGGAACGGAATTGAGGATTTGATAAACCTGGATTATCCAAATAAGCCAGGCTTTAGCTCGCTTCCTGGAACACTCCCTTAGATGTCATCCATGCATGTCTCAGTAATCTAGTGATCTCTCTCAGACACTATTTGAACCCTCCTTATAAAATAAAGCAATGTTGTTTCTTCCATGTAGTATCGGCCTCACCAGAGTCCTGTCGGCCAGCCTCTCACTGAAGCTCCTCTGGTCTCCATAGCCCGGGCCTGCACTCTCCTGCTCGTACAAGGCGTCGCGCTCGCCCTGGGGCAGGCTGAGGAAGTGGCGGATGGTGCACAGGTTGTCCCACAGAGTCCTGTTCTCCGGGCTGGGCTCCTCCTTCCAGTGCAGCAGCTCACACAGCCAGCCCTGCACAAGCACAGCACCCACATCATCATAAATGCATGTTCAAGTGCTTTGGAAAGGCTTTTTGGATATAGTGTTTCATAATGAGATATAAATAAAGCACTAGAGAGATCAGTAGTAAAGAATGTCTAGTTGCAGAAGACATGCTGTGAGTGTAGAATTCTACTTAATAAAATAATTAGTCTGTCTGAATTCTTGTTTCCTTTAATACTTTGATAATTGGGCTTTTTTGTATTTGTACTTCATCTAATGCCCATGTTCTACCAAACTATTGTGAACAAATCTGGAATTTCTGGTTTAATTTTAGGTAATAAATTCTTCTTTTATAGTAACAGGCTTAAAGTAAACAGAATAATTATCAATGGTTGTGTTCATATGGTGTATTAACACAGTTAAATTCTGAATAAAATATAGTCCAGTGCAGTGTTTTTAGGGTGATGTTTTTTTTTTTAATTCAGAGAAAAAACGCCATCAGAAGTATACGGACTGACACTGAAGGGTGAAGCAGTTTAAACCAGACTAAAATAATAGCTGGTATATTCCAAATGAGTTTTTGTCAATAGAGGAAGCAATCTTATTACTGAAATAATAAGAACAAACCTGGTGAAGGCATGTGCAGTGTGTGCAGTGTGTTCAGTGTGTTCAGTGTGTTCAGTGTGTTCAGTGTGTTCAGTGTGTTCAGTGTGTTCAGTGTGTTCAGTGTGTTCAGTGTGTTCAGTGTGTTCAGTGTGTTCAGTGTGTTCAGTGTGTTCAGTGTGTTCAGTGTGTTCAGTGTGTTACGGCGTGTAAGTGTGTTCAGTGTGTTCAGTGTGTTCAGTGTGTTCAGTGTGTACAGTGTGTACAGTGTGTACAGTGTGTTCAGTGTGTTCAGTGTGTTCAGTGTGTTCAGTGTGTACAGTGTGTACAGTGTGTACAGTGTGTACAGTGTGTACAGGCCACAGCTCTTCTGTTTTTGGGCAGATTGCTCAAGTAACATAACTGGACAATTTCAACAAAATTCTCCTAACTACACCTAAAAATGTTTTATTATTTCATTTAATCCACTGTGTCGAGTTTGTAACTTCAAATGCTGTTTTCTCAAAATGCATTTTCCTCCCATAGGATCACCCTTTAAAGTAACACCTACAGAACTACAAACTTTACAGTGTTGTACTTATCAAGATTTTGATGGATCGTACAGAAGGATTTGTTGAGATTTAATTCTAAGCATGATTTATTAAAGTTTTAACAAAAAAAAAAAAAAAAGGAAAATTTTGAATTAGTATTCACATAAATAAAAAATTAACTAATATGTCAACAGAAGGAAGCAAGAAATTTGAATCACCTGGCTCTGTCCTTTTCAGATTTACATGTCTCAAATATGTGCAATATTGTCCAGTTTATTGCTATTCACATGCTGTTCCCTGTCCCACGCTCCTCTGGGGAGTGCAGCTGTTTCAGATGCCTGGCCACTGACCGCCCGGTGATGGCTGGACCCGGATCCTCCCTTCCTTCACCTGGCTGGATGACCCAATACCTGGCTAGGATGACCCCTATCCTACCGTGGATAAGCCCCCCCCTCCATCCCTTAGTTGAGTGAGCTCAGGCCCTACAGACTTGAACTCTATCTGCAAATGGATGCGGATTAGTCCTGGACACATCTGCAGCCTGCTCCTCTGTGGGAGTGGATCTCTCCGTCACTGTGGTTCTCCTCGAGGGTTCTCTTTCTGTTTTTTTTTTAATTTTTTAATTTTTTCTTTGCCGAGAAGAAGGGTCTAAGGACAGGGGATGTTCTGGGACAGTTATCCATTTGCTTGTTTTGTGTTGATTAATCTGCTTGTCTGTTATTGACCAATGTCTGTTTCATTGTTGATTTTCTAACTGTCTGTAATTTAAATAAGGGATCATTTTCAACCCTAAGAGGCAACTGCTGTTGAGATTCTGGGCTTTACAAAAATAAATTAAATTTAAGTTTTACACATAAACTACACATAAACCTTAGTTATATATGAAAATTGTATACATTTTGTCTGCAGAAATCTTTCAGATCTGATAACTCTATTTTTTTTTTCTTTTCGCAGGCAGTGTCTCGCCTGGAAGAGCTCTTCCTACATTACTACCGAACCATATGGTCTGGTGTAAAATAGTATTTTGGATTAGGGAACAAAATAAATGATTAAATAGTCCAAAAGAGTAATGCATTCATATTTTATAATAGCCTAATATACAGAAAACATGGCTTGAACTGTTCTTACATTTGGAACCAGTGTGAAGCTGTTTTAATGGACTTGAAAGAAATATTTACTAGATATTTACTTCTAAATGGACACAATCTCATCATTATGACTGTTCTCTTCAGGCTTGTTCATAACTGCAAATGTGACCACAGACAAGCACTGGAAAGTATTTACATTGTTTTTGTCAATCTGCCGCCCTCTTAAAGGCCAACTCGTGCCATAGCGCTTTGGCGAAAGAACAGCTAAAGACCTTAATATAATAAAATAAATACAGTTTTAACATTACAACCCCTCTCCTCCTCCCTGGTCTCCAAAAGGGCACACTCAGGAGACGAGCAGAGCTAGTTCCCGGGCTGTGTGTGAAGTGGAGCAGGATTATGAGAGAGGATCTACAGTGTTGGCTCTGCCCCAACAGCAGCGCACAAAGCCATCCAGATGCACCAGGCTGATAGGACACACAACTCCAAACTACTGCTACTGCTATCTGCCAAACAGCCCACATACATTGGGAGAGAAGGAGGGAAGAGTGAGGGAGGTGGGGAAGGAAGGAGAAGAGAGTAGAGAGAGGGAAAGGGGGAAAGACAGGGGACAAATAGATAGAGAGTTGTATAAATTGATGATAAATTGGGTTGGAAAGAACATGTCTGCAAAAAGATAACAAAATCAATTGGCATTATAACATAAGGCATCTGGCAGATCATACATGTTTATGTTTTAACCACAGACTGCATGAAGAAGTGGACTAAGGGAGTGTGACATCACCCATAGCGTTCGGTTCTTGCCAAATGAAGCTCGTCGAGGCTAGAAGTTATAGGGGCGAATTTGGAGCCGAGTTTCATATTTGGAATTGCAAATTTGGAAATCCTTTAACAGCCTCGCTCTGGATTGGAGCCCCGTAGCAACGCTGTCAATCAAACCTGTTGCTAACACTAGCGGGAGCGACCTCAGGAAAAGAAGGCGCCTCATATCTGGGTTTACAGACAAAATAGTCAAATAAAAACACCAGAATCATGTAGAGAGGGTTAATATGAACATTTCAAGACCAAAATGACGAGCCTGACAGCAGCAGTTACGGAGAGAGGTGACAGTTTCTCAGTAGAAAGTGAATTGGAGCTGGAAGTGTGTCCATGCTCACTTCCTACTAGCAGGTTAGCTATATCCAGTCTATGGTTTTAACACTGTATTACAGTTTGAGTTTTCCTTGTTCCTTCCATTGCAATATTGTGTGGGAAGTACAATCTTCACTGTTTATCTAGACAAAATGTTTATTATACATAAGAAATGTGTAGGGACAGCAACATATTTCAACCCTGACACTCCGAGTGCTCCTTTGTTTTTGTTTTTTTTTTAATTGAGGCTCCTAATGATCTTTGATATAAACCCCATTTTGACCTGTACATTTGTTTTCAGTGCACTGCATGATTCTAATTGGCCTTTTTTTTTTTTTACATTATTAGAATTATTTTATTTTAATTATCATTTCCGCCATTATCCTACTAGACAGGCGGGGAAGATGCATAGTTTCTAATATTATGCAAGATAACTAACTGAGCAGTTTTCAATTGGTTCTGTACACAACAGCGCCTGGCAACCTCACTGTTTGCTTCCTGCCCAGTTGTATCTCTTCGGGTTTTTGCCGATTCACGGTAAAATGAATAAATATTTAAAGATAAGGCAGTGGACAGGCGCTGACAACATGTTAAAAGCTATACAAATAATACGAATAATTCACCAGAGGACACTTCTGTGTTTAGAAAGAGAGATGTTTGTGTCTCAATGCTAACGCTAACACTAATTTTGAGGAATAATTAGGCTGGGATGGTTGGTATAAATATAATTGTGAAAAAAAAAACGCGTAACATTGTCCATTCTCGACTCACTTGTGGGTCGGTCGTGATCTGAGGGACTTCTGTTGGTGCTGTGCTGGTGGTGGAGTTACTTTTTTTGTTTTTCTTAAGCTTGTTTTCAAACACGGTTTTCTGAATTTTATCTAAACAAATGACAATGCATTCCCCTCTTTACTGTTGGCGAGGATCAAATTGGTCACAAATAGGGACACCTGGGACATTTCTTGTATAAAACCACTGATTTGTATAAATCAATGGTTTTGGATGAGTCTGCTGGGACAGGGGACACAGGGCTCAAAACTGGGACTGTCCCGGGTAAATAGGGAGACGTCTGGTCACCCTAGGCATAATATTAATACAACACCACAAACTGAAGTTATTTTATATTTTACGCCTTTAATAAAAGTCAGCCTAAGCTTTGAGACAGAGTGAGCCACTGCTGCTGTGCACAGAGCCAATTCTGTTTGATGGAGCGAAATCATGGAGCTCTCATACAGACCTTCTAGAGACCTCCATGTCATTATCAATGTACAACAGCCCCTTCACACTTAGTCCCAAGTAAATTGCTGGGTACAAAATGCTAGAACACTCAGAAGTGAGTGAGAGTTAGAGAGGAGTGGCAGGAGAGACAAGGAGAAAGATTCACAAATCTGACCATTTCTAGTGACAAAACCAAAGAACTTAGATTATTACAAGTAAAATCTGCATTTGAACAAAATTAGTTTAATATGCCCCCCGTCTGTATGAAATATTCTTGTTGTGTAAAATGTTGTGATGTCATCTGAAACTAAGCAATAGATAGATAAAGAGATGGAGAGATAGGTAAGGATGGGTGAGAGGAAATGAGAGAAGAGACAAAAAAAAAGACAGAGGAGATAAGGGAGAGCGAGGTGACAGAAGATAGGCTGGGGGAAAGAGAGTAGGGGAGAGAGACGGGAGAGCCGTGAGATAGAGAGAGATGGAGGGGTAGGTGGGGGTGAAAAAGAGAATGGAGGACACAGAGAGAGCGAGACAGAGAGAGGAAGACTGAGGTTTGTGTGGAAGGGGTGAAAAGGAGAAAGGGTCAGGACAGATGTGGAAAAAGATAGATAGATTGAAAGGACAAGTGAGAAGAGACAGAATAGAAATAAAGAGAAAACAGTGGGGGGAGGTATAGATATGTGGGGGAGAAAGGAGAGATGAGAAAGAGGAGAGAAAAGATATAGACAGAGGGATAAAAGAGAAAGTTGTGGAGGAGAGTAAAGGGGGGTGAACAAAAGATAGAGAGAGGTAGGTAAAGGGTGGAGGTGAGATAAGAAAAGAGAGCGATACATAGATATACAGAGAGAGAGAGAGAGAGGTCAGGTAGAGGGGTGAGAGAGAAAAGATAAGATCACGGAGAGAGGAAGAGAGAGATAGCTTTTACTGATAACAATACTTCTTAATTACAAAAACATTGAGCCTAATTATGCAGAGTTTGTGTGTTAAACATGTGTGAATGAAACAAAACACAACTCCAGGTCTGTTTTGATGAGGAACATTATAACATAGATCATAAAATACCGTAACATGGGCCCTTTAAGTTAATAAACTACACTGAGGTACTTGTGTGGTGATAACAAACCAACCCCTGTGTAAAAGACCGTATTATTTTTAGTGCTCTCCTGTCCAAGCATTTTGGTGAAACTCTCTGATCTATATCTAAAATCCAGCAGATGTCCATAGACTCCAGGTATGGAAGCAATAAACACAAAAAAATGCAGTTATTATGGGAGTTACACAGAGGAGGAGGAAAGCAGGCTGTTAAACCCTCTTTCTCTCCACAGAAGCAAATTATCCCCAAAACAAAAGGCACTAACAAGCTTATAGAGGGCCATAACGTGAACAATAACTGTGCACTAG
>KN474515.1:0-11986 GCA_000787095.1 Periophthalmodon schlosseri
ACCTACGCCATCGTCTCCTTATCACGTCTTTCGCAGGTGTAATGTATTTAGTTAAAATTAGTATTCAGAGTATGTTTTCACAGTACATGTATTCAGTTACTTCCCAACACTGGGTGAAGTAGATGTTAAAACACGTTCTGAGGTTCTAATTGGGCTTATATATATTTTGAATTAATTTTGAGCTATTTTAAATGAAAATCTATCACCATGACAACCAGTAAGAAGCAAAGCATAAATGCAGTGGTGGAGGAAGTACTCGTAAAAGTAGAGATACTGGAGCAAAAAAAAATTACTCAAGTAGATTTACTTAAGTATTTGTTGCTCCGGTATCTGTACTTTTACTTACTGAACACGTATTCTCAGTACATGTATTCAGTTACTGCTCAACACTGGTGGTGTGTCTTGCCCAAGGACACAAAGACTGTATGTTCAAGTGAAAGAGCAAACTTGAACCATCAACCTTCACATTAGTGGTTGAATGCTCTACCTACTAAGTACAATTTCTAGCCAGTATTTGGTCCATAAAAGTGGAGGAAGAAGCACTCGATGTAAAAAAAAAAATGTACTTAAGTAAAAAAATATTAAAGTACCAGTTTAAAAATGTACTTAAAGAGTAAAAAGTAAAAGTATTTTGTGCAGAGTTTGAGTCTTATAAAGCTTCAAATGTAGTGATTTTGATAAAGATTTGTGCTGAATTTTGCTCAATAGAAACAACTGAACAATCGTTTTTTCTGGCAGTTTTTATTTGTATATTTTTGTCAAATTATGAACGTGTTAAAAATAAACCCTCAGCCTTTTCAGCAGGTCTCAGACAATAATAAAAATACTTTTACTTTTCAGTCCTGTTCAAAAATGTAGTGGAGTAGAAAGTACAGATACTGCTCTCAGATGTAGTGAAGTAAAAGTAAAAAGTATCCACTTCAAAATGTACTTAAGTAAAGTACAGATACCTAAAATGTATACTTTACAGTACTTTACTACTTTCACTTCGTTACATTCCTCCACTGAGGTCCATTTGCGTTTTCAGACCTGATCGTTTCCTCCTCTCCGTTTCCGGCGCATCCTTCATGTGTGATAATGGTGATGGATAGAGTCACAAAAGACCAGGACCTCCTCCCAATTAGACCCCACGATGCCGTAGATCACATTAAACAGCTCGTACCTGTCATGTTCATGCCACGTCGCGTATACGCCGCGGCCGCGGGGTCCCCTCGCCCCTGACCCCCGAGCGGCCATTTTACGCCCCGCTACGATTACAAAGACATTGGTAAAGATGATTTATACCCTCCCACCTCGCTCCGAGACAAGCCGGCGACGTTAAAGAGCCTCTATCAATAAGTCCTCTGCACAGCCCCGACGCGAAAGCCACCGCGGTCAGCTTTAAAAGTTATAACTCAATTCTGTATCCGAGGTGGAGGGGGTCAAGAGGAGTCAAGGACAGAAACGCGCCAAAGGGGGGGGGGGGCGGCGGAGAGCGGGGAGGTCCGGGGAGAGGCTGGCGTTTTGTGTGCTCATAACTCTTGGCTCCTGACGCGTTTGATGCCCAAAGAAATCCCTCAGACTGAAGAGAATTGCCTTACCCTTGCAGCGTGATTGTGTCTCTGTGTATGTAGTCTCTATACAACCAGGCTCTCAAAGTGGATTCAATTGAAAACCTGACTGGAAAAAGTATTGTATTGTTGGGCTGAAAGAGACAACCGAACAGCCAAAGGAGAGGCGCAGAGATTCGGCCATTAATCATAATAATATAGGAGGCGTGCAGCCGTGAATTAGAATCCTCTGGCCCGTGCAACCCCAGCAATGCAATTATGTAAAAGCCAAAGTAGAAGTTAGAGTTGTACGTTAAGATCTGCGAGGTGAAGGTGAACATAACAACAGAGTAAAGTCAAAAGCTTATGGAGACGCTACAGGTAAAGTTGTTTTTTTTTTGGTCTGTTTTGTCTCTTATCAATGAGCGTTCATGTGGAAACAACAAAACTGTCCATTCTGCACCAAAAGACCAAACGTTTTAATGTTTAATTTAACGAACCTGCCTCCATAGAGTTATACGGGACGTTGTAACTTCTAAGGCCGTTTTCTCAGAATGCATTTCCTCCATAGAGACGTAAGGATCAGAGCTTAAAGTCGCACCTACACACGCCAAACTTTACAATCTTGGACTTTTGACAAAATTCCGGATTATTCAAGTTTTAACTCCAAAAAATGAGGTGAAATTTGAATTTTTAGATAAGTTTTCAGTCAGATTTAGTTTACTCAAATACTAAATAAGATCCTAAATCCCTTCTTTGTATTTTTGTATCTAATATGTCAACAAAAAGAAGCAAGAAATTTAAACCTGGCTCTTTTCATGTTTCTGTTTTGAACGTCCCAAATATGGTCCATTTTGTCAGTTTTTACACATAAAATCCCTTATTTTTATATGAAAACATCACATGATGAAAAACCTGTAATACATTTTTTTCTTACATTTATATAAGTAAACTACAGAAAAAGTTTCAACTTGATATCTCTAAATTTAAGATTTTTTCCTATTCACCTGCACCGTCTCGCCTAAAGCTACGAGAGGAATATTAATTCAAACAAGACAATATTTCATGGCAATATGCAGAGGTGGGTAGAGGAGCCAAAATAACTTCCTTATAACATTACTAAGTACACAGCAGTCCAAGAAATTACTCAAATAATGATGAAAAGGCAAAGCAAGTTTATTTGTACAGCACAACTACTACACAGAGTTATTCAAAGTGTTTACAGAATAAGAACGACATTAAAATCACAATACAAACAAATCAAAACATAAATAATCATAAATAATCACTATAAAATGAACATTAAAAGAGAAGAGGCAGAATAAAACTCTTTCAGTCACATGCAGCTAAACAGAACCGTTTGGAGCCTGGATTTAAACACTGTCAAAGCAGAGGTCATGAGGAAAAGTAGATTTGGAGAAGTTACTACTCAAGTAAGATTGACTGTGAGAGTAACTGTCTCGACGTAACATCTGCTTTAGAATTTAAAGGAAATGGAAATGGCAGGACAAAAACAACACACTACAAAATCTGAAGGAGCTACACAAGAAATGCATTTGGTCAACTTAAATGTTTTAAATGTCTTTTGTCACTTACTTATAGTGGGAAGAGTAAGCAAAACTTGTGTTCAAATAAGAGAACTACTGGCCTGTTTGAATAAAAATATGTATATGTACAAATGTGTCTGAAAATTAGAAGTACATTTTAATTAAAAAGCTACTCAGGTGCAATTACATTAGAGTAACTGAGCACTATCCACCTCTGGCCAGTTGTGGTGGTAACGTTTGGGTTATGAAGAAACTGTATAAAGAAGTGGACTAAGTGAGCGTGACGTCACCCACAGCGTTTGGCTCCAGTCAAATGAAGCTCATCGAGGCCAATTTGAATTTCCGACCATGAGTATCATAGAAACAAAAGAGCCAATCCAACGAGAGGCTGTTGAAGGTAACGCTTAGCAACGCTGTCAATCAAACCCGTTGCTAACGCTACAAGGAGCGACCTCGGGGAAAGAAGGCGCTTGATTTGTCTGTTATTAATGTTCATATCTTGATTTACAGACACAATAAAAACCCCAGGATCATGTAGAGGGTTAATACGAACATTTAAGACCAAAATGACGAGTCTGACAGCAGCAGGTACAGAGAGAGGACGACAGTTTTTCAATAGAAAGTGAATTGGAGCCAGTAGCGCGCACATGATCACTTCCCTAGCAGGTTAGCTATGTCCATTTATATACACAGTCTATGGAAGAAATTAATGTTTTTGGTGGATTCACACGGGGGATGCTGCTGTTACAGTTCCATTGTATTCAGGTAATGAGCAGAGTATTTGCTGAGGAGACACATGTGCCATCAAAAAACAGGTGTCAGCAAAACAACAGAGAGGAGAAAGTGAGACAAATATATATCAGGTGAATAAAACAGCCAACCTTTTAAAAACACTTTTCAACTGCTGCTAATGAGTATTTACGTGTGTGATGAAAAACAGGGAGAATTTCATATTTGGAAACATTGGTCAAAATGTTGGCACTTTAACAAATTAATCCAATAAAAGATGGTGAAGGCTGTTTGGAGAATGTTTTTTTTGACAATTCAGTATTTTCATTTGTGAATTTTGCACTCAATATGTCTTGCCCGAGGACACAACGACAGCATTCATCTGTGGGAGCTGGAATCGCACCGCCAACCTGTTCACACACACTTTCATACACCTATTGCTGTTGCTATTGTATTTGTAAAAGGCTGCGTTAGCTCATTTGGCAAAGATGTTCAACTTTCTCATATGAATCACTGGATCACTGGTTTCAGTCTTGGCGTCCTGCCGTTGTATCGTTGAGCAACACACTTCGCCCACACGTTGCCTGAAAATGAATATCAAAGCCGCCGTGTTCTGGTTCGGTTGGTCAGTGCTTTTCCACCTTCAAATATGTGGAAAAGCACTTAACCCCGAGGTGGGTTAAGTGTCTTGCCCAAGGACACAACGACAGCCTTCACGTTTGGGAGCTGGAATTGCACTGCCAGTTGAGAGCGGGATTTGAACCGCCAACCGCCAACACTATTACTATTTTACTGTATTCTATATTAAATGTTACTGAATAAAGCTTCACGGACCATAATACAGACATTGTACCTTAATTACCTTAATTTTTTTGGTTTGTTTTGGGTTTTTTTGGACAAGAAGTAGCAAAACATACAATTTCTTACAGGTCAGTTACAAGTCAGATCTGTGGTGAGGCGGCTCCACTCACTGTAAGAATTTCAAGGTCATTTTTTACGAATAACAGTAAATGCACGACAGATAGAACGCCACTTGTTTTTGTATTTAAAATGTAAATGAAAAAACGAATACGCGCCTCATACGATATTACCTCTGCCGTTATAAAGACGAGTCACTGGTGGATTATGGGACATTTCAGGCGACAGACAGACAGAGCTCTCATTGACATGCGGGTTTCGTCATTTACGTTGCGAAAGTCCTATTAAAATTTTACTCTTTTTGTCTTGCAGATGAGACATTCTTCATTAGGGCTCATCTGTGATCGGGCCATAATTTACCGAAATGTCAGCTCGGGGTTACGGCCGCGGAGCCTCATTGTCATTGGGAGGTCGCTGAAGTCGGCTCTCTCCATCACAGCCCGCGGTCGCGCGCTGCGGAGTTCGGTTTTACCCCGCTGTAAACCCGGGAGCAGCCGCCCCTCCGTTCACTGCTATAAACTAGTTCCCATAGGACAAAAGATAGAAAAAAGTTTTACTGAAGGAGCACGGTCTTGTGAGTTTGAGTTTTCCATCTGCGGGGGGCTCTAAAAGTGTTTGTTGACATCAATCTGAGAAAATAGTTTTTATAGAGAATGAAGTTGGGCAGGGTTTCACTGGTGGGCCAGCTTTTATCTTGGGACAATTGATAAACGCCTAAACGCTGCAAACAAAACCTCTTTCAGTAAAATGTCCCAAATTCTGAATATATATTTGGACTTGTTTGATTTTGAATGTTTTGCATGTAAAAATGTAGAGACAGTACTTCAGTAGATCAGGAGCGTGCGGTGACTTTTATGGCCCTGAAACTAGCTCAGTTTGATTAAATGCCTGTCTGTATTTCTAACTAACATGTTAATCACTAGAAACGTGAAGGTAAAGGGACTTATTTTAGACACTTTATTGTCTGATTCCTCCGTGGGTTTATCATGGGGCTTATTCAGCGCTGTTTCAGCTGTGGTCCTCAGAAGAGATGCACGAGTCGAGCATTTTTCCATCTCGCAGGTCCCGCATTTCTGATACTGTATGACCCGCCCTGTCCCGCCCGACCCACACCCGCAATCACTAAATACGCTGTAAAAATACGTCAATAAATGCAGCTTTATTTTAGAGAAAAATGTGCTTGAAAACAAACATAATGGGAGTGAATCCATCAATATGATGAACCAGCTGCAGTTTTCTTCCAAAACAAAATAATACCTCATCTTCCGTCTCCAAACCGCTTCTTTTTGGCTCCGTTTACTGTGGCAAATGGTTGTAACTGGCTAATGTGGCGCGTGTGGTTGGTGCGCAATGCCGCTCAAAGGGGGCGCGCCGCGGTGGCGTCAGGTCATGGGGTAATTGCGCCGGTTACGTGCTTACGTAAACTTTATTATCAAACAAAATCAAACATAGGCCAA
Source organism: Periophthalmodon schlosseri (assembly GCA_000787095.1). Taxonomy (NCBI): domain Eukaryota; kingdom Metazoa; phylum Chordata; class Actinopteri; order Gobiiformes; family Gobiidae; genus Periophthalmodon; species Periophthalmodon schlosseri. Next base: position 6,181 of record KN474515.1, read on the forward strand.
TGTAGATGAATATTGCGCCGGTTACGTGCTTACGTAAACTTTATTATCAAACAAAATCAAACATAGGCCAATGTAGATGAATATTCGTTTGTTTTAAAATATTTTATAGGCTATAGTAATAATAGCCTAAATATTTTTCTTCTGTGAAAAAATCACCCACTCTGCAATAAATTGTTTTTTTTCCAGCCTGCCCCAACCCGACCCGTGGGTCAGAAGTCAGCCCACGTATCTCTAGTCCTCAGTACAAATGGGGTTTACTCAGCACTGTTTGAACCTGCAGTGGTTCTCACATGGGGTTTATTCAGCGCTGTTTCAGCCGGCTGTGGTCCTCAGTGCACATGGGGTTTATTCAGCGCTGTTTCAGCCGGCTGTGGTCCTCAGTGCACATGGGGTTTATTCAGCGCTGTTTCAGCCGGCTGTGGTCCTCAGTGCACATGGGGTTTATTCAGCGCTGTTTCAGCCGGCTGTGGTCCTCAGTGCACATGGGGTTTATTCAGCACTGTTTCAGCCGGCTGTGGTCCTCAGTGCACATGGGGTTTATTCAGCACTGTTTCAGCCGGCTGTGGTCCTCAGTGCACATGGGGTTTATTCAGCGCTGTTTCAGCCGGCTGTGGTCCTCAGTGCACATGGGGTTTATTCAGCGCTGTTTCAGCCGGCTGTGGTCCTCAGTGCACATGGGGTTTATTCAGCGCTGTTTCAGCCGGCTGTGGTCCTCAGTGCACATGGGGTTTATTCAGCGCTGTTTCAGCCGGCTGTGGTCCTCAGTGCACATGGGGTTTATTCAGCGCTGTTTCAGCCGGCTGTGGTCCTCAGTGCACATGGGGTTTATTCAGCGCTGTTTCAGCCGGCTGTGGTCCTCAGTGCACATGGGGTTTATTCAGCGCTGTTTCAGCCGGCTGTGGTCCTCAGTGCACATGCTCAAGCCTCTAAAACAACCTGCCGTCTTCTGTGATTGTAAAAGCACATGTTGAGAGTGTGGCACAGCACAGCCTCTGTAGCGCAGGACAACAGCACAAGTTAATAAGACGTTCTGAACCGTGCTTAATGCAGTATGTTCAGTGACCAGTAGGGTGTGCTAAAGGACACTGTGACCAAAACCATGCCTCAAACTGGCAGAAGTGAAGGGAAAGATTATTTGAATATAATTTGTAACTATTTAATGATACTTTTGACCAAGATGATTTTAGATTTCATTGGACAAGCACTGCTGGCCTTTATTGCCCTGACCCACCCACTGCTGTAGACAGTATTATTCTTCTGATTTCCATGTCCTTGACACTAGAACAAGAAAGAAACGGGGTGTTTTCATGATATTCCAGAATGTAATGTGTAATGATCTCAGATGGAGAGCAGGAGGCTTCACTGCTGCTTTTGGAAGAAATATCCAAACTAAAAAAAAAGAAATAATTGAAAAGAAAATCACTTCTGTTCCTAGTCAGAAAAACTGTAAACCAAAACCAAACATCTGACAGTGTCGATCTGAACAGGCAAAATCCCGATTCTCATTATTGGTAACTGCCTTCAACCTCCATTTTAAACCAGGCCGTTTAGAATGTCACATGAAGTCATCCTATGGTTTAGTTACAGTTTAAACATGTAACATTTAAGGTTGCCTATACAAAGATGTTTTGCCTGTCTATGTTTTTTTCCACATTTAATTGCATAGGCTTTTTATTGCTTGAATTGCATTAAAAACATAAATTCTTATCATGAGCGGGGTCGCTTCATCAAAGATCTGACCTGTAACTTGTCCTGATTGCGTTACCTTGTTGTCTCCATGGAGATAGATGCATTTAACACCATATTGTAGAACCTTCCAGAGAAAGCAATGGCTGGTTTTCAAATGACATCACAGCATTTTATCGGCCAATAACATTTAACACAGATGGGGGCAGGTAAAATTGATATTGTTAAAATTAAAGTGAGTTCTTGGGTCTCGATATTTATAAATTTACCTTTTAGACATTTCATCGCAAAATACAGTGTAATCTATAGAGAAATCTGGTTCTTGCGCCCCCATCTGGGAGTATGACATCGCCGCATTCTCAAATCTGAAAACCACCAATAACAGCTCCGTAGAGACGACCAAGTGGCAGAACCGGTGGCAGAAAATTCCCATACTTCACCTTTAATTAAACAACCAAGATGCTATTTTTGTGTAAAGGCAAAACTAAGTACGCACATCATAAACTTCACTATTTTGGACAGAAAAATTACAGAAACTCATCCAGCTCCTGTAATGGTTCCACCAGCTCGCTCCTTCCTCCTGTAACAGTCTTCAGTCAATATTATATAACGCCAGTCAGCTTTCAGACACCTGCACCTTTCCTGAAGACCCAGTCCTAATAAATGGCTTGTTTGTGAGCGTAATGGAGGGAGGCAGAGAGCCGGGTGCTGCGTCTCATTGTCTTGTGTTCTCCAAACAAGAGCAAAAGTGGTGGAAATGACAAGGGGAAAGCAAATGAAGAGTGATGGGAGGTTTGTCTCCAGTCAGCACATCGAGTTAGTGATCAAGTGTGGCTCCAACGGTAACAATGCGATCCACAGAGGACTGGGAGCCTGCGGATAACAAGAGCCCGGGTCTATGCTGCAGAAGAGGGTCCAATCAGCTCCACCGCAAACGTACGGAAAAGGTATAATCGCGTTCTAATGATTATGTCCGCGCTGTGCAAAAACGCCACCGGGAACGTGTTTGTAAAAGGCTGCGTTAGCTCATTTGGCACGGAGATGTTCGACTTTCTCATACGAAGTCGGAGCGTCGCTTTCAGCCTTGGCGTACTGCCGTTGTGCCGTTGTGCAAGACGCTTCACCCGCACGTCGTTTGAAAATAAATATCGGAGACAACTTAAGCGTGTTCTGGTTCAGTCGGCGAGTTGGTAAATGGTCGCAGTCGCGTATAGCGCTTACTAGCGACCTTCAAGACGCTCAAGGTTGGCGGTTCCAGCTCCCACCGATAAATACTGTCGTTGTGTCCTTGGGCAAGACACTTAACCCACCTCGCCCCCAGTGTCTGCGTACGCTGGTGTATGAATGTGTGTGTGAATGGGTGAGTGGTTCCTTGATGTAAAGCGCTTTGAGTGGCTTGAAGGTGGAAAAGCGCTGACCATTTACCAAGTCCTCCCTGTTCCTCTGCGTTTGGTGAGACTCTGAATCTGGAACTTTCTTCGCCTCAGGTCACATTTATAAGCCCTGCCCTGTCAGCTCTCGTGTAACTCCCCATTCAAGACGGCGCCTTTCTGTGGCCTAATGTGGAGTAACAATGTATGTACCGGCGCAGATGAATGGGATGTGGAAGCGCGGCAGTTTTATTCAAAAGCACAAAATCAACTGTTATGGGGATGGACGGCATAACATTAACCCTTAAAATACACATGAACCTTAAAAGAACAAGTTTGGATTTTTCTTTTTAGAGTAGAGTCTTCAGTGGTGGAACGTGATGAAGAAAAAGTAGTAAAGTATTGGGCTGAAGTATACATTTTTGGCAGAAGTGAATACGTTTTACTTTTACTACATTTGAGAGCAGTATCTGTACTTTCTGCTCCACTACATTTTTGAACTGGACCGAAAAGTAAAAGTATTTTTTATTATTGTGTGAGACCTGCTGAAAAGGCTGAGGGTTTATTTTTAACAGGTTCATAATTTGAGCAAAACGAAAACATACAAATAAAACATTGATTCAGTCGTTTCTGTTGAACAAAATTCAGCTCAAATCTTTATCAAAATCACCACATTTACAGCTTTATTAGAGCTGAAAATCTGTGTGAAATATTTTTACTTTTTACACTTTAAGTACATTTTAAACGGGTACTTTAATACTTTTACTTAAGTAGATTTTTTCATGTGATACTTTTACTTGAGTATTTTTTGCTCTAGTATCTGTACTTTTACTTAAGTAACAAAAGTACTGTAGTGCAGTACTTCTGCATCCAGAATGGAAACCCAAAAACTGTCCCAGTAGAAACATAAGAACGATTAATTTTAAACAAAAATTGTGCTGTGCTTTTTGTAAATTGTGTGGAATAAGGGTTTGCCTTGTTGCCTTGTCTATTATTATGACATAAGACAGGTCATCTTCTTCTTTGCTTTTATAATAAACTAAACTGGACACTTTCTGTTGAAAACTGTTGCCTCTCTGTCTGTAACTACCCAGACTCGTCATGTTGGTCTTAAAATGTTCGTACTAACACGCTCTACATGATCCTGATGTTTTTATTTCGCTGTTTCACACTCCCTTTGTCCACTTCTTTACACGGTCTATGGTTGAAACTGTTCCACGATTCCTCTTTGCTCCTAGTTGCTGTTGCGTTGCGCCAAATGCTTCCAAATAACACCTGATCTGCGTCGTAGATGGGGCCAAAGATAGACCTCTCAGGAGAACACTGCTTACAGATGTGTTACGAAACGGAGCATAACCCGGACCACAGAAATCCATCAGGCTGCAGTTTCTGAAGGACGGATTCCCGATTCGAGCCTCTTCCCATCAACCCCTGCACCCGGCCCCCCGTCTGGCCTCTGTAGGAAATAGACTCCGCCCCCTGAGAGCTGCGCGGTTGAAGGTTAGATCAGGAAAAAGCGAAGAACAGCCGGCTACGAGACAGTGATGGAGAGGTGCATAGATGACCTTTACCTCAGCGGGTTGGACGCTTTCTCTCGTTCCCTTTGCGTAGAGCGTCTAATGCAAGCAAACATAAACATAACAGAGTGACAGTTCAGAGGCACAAGCGGAGTTTTGAAGTTCAAGTTTGAAGTAAAAGTATTTTTTTCTGATGGGTGGATTTGTGATTGGACCATGACCAAAAACGTTCTTCTGATACTTGAAGAACGAGCCCATACGTTTGGTCTCTTTGGGCAGTGAGTTAAGCCACCAGCAGCCACATGGAAGGGCATCAGGTGTTTATTTATTGTATTTATTTCAGGGACAGTGCATTTCTGTTCCACCTTGTGATATCATGTGGTAATACAGGAAGTGCTCCACTGTGTTTTTAAACTCCACACACCTTCACTAGAATCATTTGGATGATTTCAGCTCTGGAATTGCCAATCTCTACTGAACTGAAGGTAAAAGGAGCTGTTAACTTGAAAACTACCACTTCATGACATCACAAGGTGGAACAGAGCATTTTGAGCTTTGGAGATGTAGACAGACTAATAATAAAGGTGTGTGAATGAAACAAAACACAACTCCAGGTGTGTTTTTGAGGAGGGAACAGTATTATTAATATGGCTAAACGCTCACAAGAATTCATTTTGTATAATATAGGACCTTTAATGAACATTTCTGCAATAATGCCACAATTAGCCAGGATTTTTTCGTCTGTGGTCCCGAGGCAGATGTTCATGTCGGCCTAAAAACAAAAAAATAAAACTAAAATGTAACATTATACCAAACCTATTTACAATACAAAACACAGACACATCAGTCGACCAACAGCAGTTCAACAGAGACACATCGAAGACAGTCCAATGAGGTTCATCCACAGACTGTAAAGAAGTGGACTGAGTGAGTGTGACGTCACCCACAGCGTTCGGCTCCAGTCAAATGAAGCTCATCGAGGCCAGAGCAGTTATAGGGGCCGATGTGGAGCCGAGTTCCATATTTGGAATTCCAACCACGAGTATCATAGCAACCAAAGAGCCAATCCGGAGCGAGGCTGTTGAAGGTAACGCGCCACTGGTTTACAGGGAGCAGGCGCTTTGCAAATGCTGCCAAGAGCGACCTCGAGGAAAGAAGGAGCCTGGTTTGTCGACGTCTTACAAAATTTTTCTGCCCCATTTTAACTTTGCAGGGGGCGCTGGAGAGAAATTT
>JACM01002997.1:0-19878 GCA_000787095.1 Periophthalmodon schlosseri
AGAGAGAGAGGAGCAGGGAGGAGGAGGAGAGTGAGGAGGAGAGAGAGGAGGATAGGGGACAGAGAGCTGGAGAGAGGAAGAGGAGAGAGAAAGGAGCAGGGAGGAGGCGGAGGAGGAGAGAGAGAAAAAGAGGAGGAGAGAGAGAGGAGCAGGGAGGAGGAGAGAGAGAAAGAGGAGGAGAGGGGACAGAGAGCTGGAGAGAGAAGGAGAAGGAGGAGAGAGAGGAGGAGAGGGGACAGAGAGGTGGAGAGAGGAGGAGGAGAGAGAAGCAGGGAGGAGGAGGAGGCAGACGAGGAGGAGAAGGAGGAGCAGAGAGAGGAGGAGAGGGAACAGAGAGCTGGAGAGAAGAGGAGGAGCGGAGAGAGAGAGGAGCAGGGAGGAGGAGGAGAGGAAAGAGGAGGAGGGGGGACAGAGATCTGGAGAGAGGAGGAGGAGAAGGAGAGAGGAGGAGAGGGGACAGAGAGCTGCAAAGAGGAGGAGGAGGAGCGGAGAGAGAGAGAGAGGGAGTGGCGATGTGAAGGAGATAGGAGACGTCTTCTGGAGCAAGGTTATGAACAGCTCTGAACGTGGAGAGCAGAATTTTGAAGTTGAATCCTTGTTTTCTGGGAGGACAGTGAAGCTGTTGGAGGATGGGGCTGACGTGGTGCATCGTGGGAGTCCTGCCGATGATCCGAGCTGCGGAATTTTAAAGGAGCTGGAGTTTCTGGAGGGATATGTTGGAGAGACCAAAGAGGAGAGAGAGCTGCAATAGTCAATCCGTCCCCAAAAGTTCACTACATAAGACTAGGTTTTAAATTCACTGTTGAGGAAAGTAGCAAAGTTATTTCACAGTACAAAAAATCTACTTTAGTATATTTTAGAAATACTTTTACACAATTGGGTTCGGGAAATTACTTTCTTTCAGTTATGTACCTTTTTTATTATATACTTTTAATCACTGCTTTCAACTGTCGGGTTTCACTTTAACGTCTCACCTTCAGTCGTGAGTGTCTAGCGAATAAAACACGTTTGAAAACCCAGAACTGAACTGTAACGAACGAGATCCTTTGAAAATTATAATGAGAATTCAGTGTTATTTTGCTAGTTTTTATTTAACCAGGAAAATCACACACGAGGACCCTTTTGTTGTAAGGCAAGTGCTAACTCCCGTCACCGCTGCGCACTCCCAAAAGTTACTCCAACAACTTCACATTCCTCAGTACAAAAGTGCACGGGCAACTTTAATTTCAAGGGTGAAGTTTATTTGAGGCGACCGCGACGTTGGCGCAGTGTCTTCACGTCTGGTCCAACTCTCCATCCAACCTTATAACCCCATTAATTACATTTATTCTTTTTAAATGAACTTTTTTCCCTGCTAGAAACTCCAATTAAGGATTTTGCGTTAGTGTCATTCCCCGGTAATTAGTTTTGCGCTAATCCCGTCGTTCCATTAGTACTGTATGAATGCCAGACACGCATATATTTGCTCATAACGTTAATTACTATTTATACTGCAGATAACAGAGAGTGGGAGTGAGGAAAAACCGCTTTACTTCTATTTTTATGTGTGTCCAAACGGAATACGCAAGTTCGCTAAGCGTACGTTTACCATATTTATCTCTAATTCGCACGCGAACAAAATCCCAAACAGCGCTGCGACGTTGTTTTGTTTTTGCCGTGTGTTTCCCAAGCCGTGCGGAGAGCCATGTGCGCCGCCAGCGTGACAGATAGGAGCGCTGCCTCATGCATCTTAATTTGATCGTTTACAAAGCACGCGAAGAAGAGAGAGAACGTCGTCCGCGCCGGAGCCAATGGCCCGTTGAGCCGTTGTTTGGTGTTTCATCATAATAAAGAGGTATATACTGACGTTTGTTTAAAGGCTCCAATAGCAAATTAATCTCTATCTAACTGCGGTGGGATGTAAACAGAATAAGGTTATTTCATAGGTGGCGTTTCGAGCGGTGGAAGAGGAACTTGGAAGAAAGTACAGACGCCGGAGCAAAAAAAAAATACTCAGGTAAAAGGCAAGGCGAGTTTATTTGTACAGCGCAATTCGTACACAAAGTAATTCAAAGTAAGAAAGACATTAATATGACAACACAAACAGGTCAAAGCGTAAATAATCACAAATAATCACCATAAAATTAACATTAAAAGAGTAAAAGTATCGCATGAAAAAATGTAAATGCACTTGAGTAAAAGTATTAACGTACCTGTTTGAAAATGTGCTTAAAGAGTAAAAAAGTAAACGCATTTTGCACAGATTTCGAGATCTAATGAAGCTTCAAATGTGGTGATTTTGATAAACATTTGCGCTGAGTTTTGTTCAACAGAAACAACCGTTTTTTTGGTTTTTTTTCCTAGCTGTTTTTAGTTGTATATTTTTGTTTGATCAAACTACGAACGTGTTAAATAAACCCCTCAGACTTTTCAGCAGGTCTCAAACAATAATAACAAATAATTTTTTTAACTTTTCAGTCCAGTTCAAAAATGTAGCTGAGTAGAAAGTAAAGATAGTAGTGAAGTAAACGTAAAAAGTATCCACTTTAAACTTTTCTTAAGTAAAGTACAGATACACTCGTTTTTAACCACGCTGCTAAAGGTGAACATTTACTCAAAGGAAACATTAAATACCATTTTGGAGCGGAAAAAGTTGCTATACTGTACACGGCATGTTCTTTATAACATTATAATGTCTTGTTGTTAACGCTATGTACATGTTCATCATTCATTTTTATTGCGGCGTGTTGTGGAATTTCTAATAGTAAGAACCTAAAAAAATAGAAAATCAATGGAGAAGTTGTCTGATTTGTTGCGTGGTTTAGTTCCCAATGCAGCTGCTCACCTTTGTAGCTGTCCTGCGGTCCGGAGTTGGATGTGTTCAGGGAAAACCCAAAAGACAAAAACTCTGATAGTGTAATGCTAATTATTACAAAAACAGAGTAATATGCCAATTACAGACAAAAGTCCGGGAGCTCTCTAAGCCAATGCGAGACACACCCAGAACAAAGAGCTTGACATGTATATATAGTCCTCTACAAGCCCCCCTTCGTACCCTAACTACTACCTATGTCCAAAGACTTAAGCAGTTCCATATGCTCTATACGTTCTATATGTTGTACACGTGACATCCCAGTCTTAGGAATATGCACTCTGACCCCTCTGACCTCCATATGTTAAGCTCATATAGGGGCTACCAGGAGCACAAGGCTCTGATGGTGGAGACCAGATACCACAGTTGTCTGAAGTCTGATTTATTGAATCAAAGAGCCGTTGTCCCTAACAGTGTCGTCTCGCCCCTTAACTCCCCAATGGACACATAATGTATTTATACCATCAAAATAATCGTACCAGTTTTAATCTAGTCCAAGTTGCTCCAGGCCGCTGGACACGTCGTCTTGCAGGCTAACAAACGAGAGATATGCCCGTGCGTAACAACAGATAGTATCACGAAAATTAGGTCAAAGAGATAGATGACAATACATATCAACACAAGTAAAGTTTTAGGAATTAGGTCTAGTCTGGAGACCAAGGAGTTTAAATGTGAGTTCTGTAAGTCCATATTCTGTGGCTGTATGACAGAGTTGGCAGGTGAGAATTCTGAAAAAAATGGCCGCTTCCGTAGCAAATAACGAATAAATTAAACAAAATATCTTGGTGGTGAAAAGTCTTCAAAATGTCGCCTACAGCAGGAAGTTGAAACACATGACTAGGTGCAGAACTGGACTTAAAAGTGTGGCATCAAACATATCTATACCCATGGAGATAAAACGAGACAAATAACAGGTCAGATCTGTGGAGAGGTGACCCTGCTCACCCCGGAATAACAGTCCACAGGTTGCAAAAACTCTTCACATCCAAACCATTGAAATTTGCGAAGAGTCTTAGACGCATGAGAACTGGTCCAGATGGCTCCCTGCTGCCCCCTGTCTGCGCCTTCTGTTCCTGTCTCGCTCTTCTACTCACGTTCATTGTTCTTGTGGCGTCTTTGGACTGTCCTTCTCTTCACCTGTCCCTGCCCCAATCTCTGCTCCTGCTTCTGCCCCTGCTGTGCTCCTGTCCTCACCTCCGTCTTTCATACAGTGTCTCTAGACTGTCCTCCTCTGCTCTTGTCTCTGCTCCTGCCCCTGTCTGTTGTTTCTGCCCCTGTCTCTGCCTCGCTCTCTGCTCCCTTCTCTGCTCCTGTCTCTTTCCTCTCCTCCATCTGTCTGTTGTTTCTGCCTGTCTCTGCCTCGCTCCCTGCTCCCTTCTCTGCTCCTGTCTCTTTGGTGTCTTTGGGCTGTCCTCCTCTAGTCCAGTCTCTGGTCCCGTCTCTGCTGGTCCTGCCATTCTTCTCTCCTTACCATCTTTCATGGACTGTGTCTCTGGACTGTCCTCCCCCTGTCCTGTCTCAGCCCCTGCCGTGCTCCTGTCCTCACCTCCGTCTTTCATACAGTGTCTCTAGACTGTCCTCCTCTGCTCTTGTCTCTGCTCCTGCCCGTCTGTTGTTTCTGCCCCTGTCTCTGCCTCGCTCTCTGCTCCCTTCTCTGCTCCTCCTCCTGCCCCTGTCTGTTGTTTCTGCCCCTGTCTCTGCCTCTCTGCTCCTGTCTCTTTCCTCTCCTCCATCTTTCATGCCGTGTCTTTGGGCTGTCCTCCCCTGCCCGGTCGCCTGTCCTTCCTCTTCTTTATCTCTCCTTCAGTTCTGGGGTCACTTTGTCTAAACCTTTACTTGACTTGTTCAATTCTTTATGTTGAGACTTTCTCCTTCCATCTCAGACCTTTTTGTTTTGTCTGTGATGCCCCCGTCTCGTCCTCCGTCACTCCCCTGTCAGCATTACACGGTCTCTCTATCCTCCCTCACTATCTCTAGCACTTGGTCTTTTTGTCTCTTTCTTTCCTCTCTCTCCCTCTCTCTCTTTTCTCTCCCCCTCCTGTCTCTCCTGTCTTTTTTGTTTTGTCTGAAATGCCCCCATCTCGTCCTCCGTCACTCCCCTGTCAGCACTGGACCATCTCTCACACTTGCTCTTTTTGTCTCTTTCTTTCCTTTTGCCCCCCTCTCTTTCTCTTTTCTCTCCCCCTCCATCTCCTTCTGCCCTTTTTGTTTTGTCTGTAATGCCCCCATCTCATCCTCTGTCACTCCCCTGTCAGAGTGATTAGGTCTCTCTATTCTGCCTCTCTTTCTACCTCTTGCTCTTTTGTCCCTCTCTTCTTCTTTCTCTCTTTCTTGTCTCTCTTAGTCCTCGTCCTCCCCTCACTCCCCTGCCCTCCTCCTCTTGCTCTCTCTCTCTCTCTCTGTTCTTGTCTGTCCTCCTATCTTTTTTGTTTCGTCTGTAATGCCCCCATCTCATCCTCTGTCGCTCCCCTGTCAGAGTGGTCAGGTCTCTCTATCCTGCCTCTCTCTCTTTGTCCATCTCTTCCCCTCGCAGCCTCCATTTCATCCTCCATCACTCCTAGCCTCTCTATGCAGTCTGTCTCTTTGTCTCTGTGTTTTTCCTTCTTTCTTCCTCCATCTCCCTCCCTCTCTCTTGTTCTCCATCACTACCCTGTTTGAGTCATCTGATCTCTCTATCCTGCCTCACGTTTTCTTCTATTTGTCTTCATCTCTCCTCTCAATATCTGCAATTCACTTTGAGTGTCTCTCTTCCATCTCCATCCATCTGTCTCTCTCCCTTTGTCTCTCTGTATCTCTCTCCATCTCATCCACCATCACTCCTCCTCCAATCACTCTTTCTATCATCTTCTTAGTCTTTCTCTCCTCCACATTTCCTCTCAGAGTGGTCTGATCTCTCCATCCTGGCTCATTCTCTTTTGCTGTTTTCTTTCTTTCTTTATCTATAACGCTGTCTCTCTGCAGTCCAATTCAAGTGTCTCTCTGTGCTCCCATCTCTCTATCCTCCCTCTCTCTTTTCTTCCTTCCTCTTTGTCTCTTTCTTCCCCCATCTCATCATCTGTCACTGCCGTCACTATGCTCCCATCTCTTTATGCTACCACTCTCTTTCTCTCTCTGTGTCTTTCTCGCTCTCTCCCTCACCCTCTGTCTCTCTCTCTCTCTCTACCCCCATCTTACACAGAGAAAGACAGAGAATTGTCTCCGCACACCCACTGACAGCTGTGAGGCCAAAGGAAGGGAAGAGAGGGGGAGAGACAGAGACAAGGAGAGAGAGAGACAGAAAGAGACACAGAAAGATTGAGAGGGGTGGTGGAGCAGGAGAGAGAGAGATAGAGAGACAGACAGGGAGAGACAGACGGAGACAGACGGGGAGAGACAGAGAGAGAGACAGAGAGAGAGAGAAAGAGAGAGAGAGAGAGAGAGACATAGAGACAAAGAGAGAGAGAGACAGAGAGACTGAGAGAGAGAGAGAGAGACAGAGAGAGACAATGAGAGAAGAAGATAGAGAGACAGAGGGAGACAGAAAGCGGCAGAGAGCAACAGAGAGACAGAGAGAGACAGACATAAAGAGAGAGAGGGGTGGTGGAGAGGGGGAGAGAGACAGAGAGACAGAGAAAGAGAGAGAGATTGAGAGAGACAGAGACAAAGAGAGAGATAGAGAGAGACAGAAAGAGGCAGAGAGAGACAGAGAGAGACCGAGAGAGGGAGAAATCGCTGTGGACAAACAGGCTAAAGGAGGACAGGACAGGAGGAGACTGGGAGAGACTTTCATCTCACTTGACATGGAGCCGCACACAGGGACCACCCACCTCCGCCTCCAGAGGCAAGGCTCTCACTGTTATCATAATATCACAACACAGAAGCCCGTATCTGTCTTTTATGTTTGCTTATCCAGGAGAACACCTTTTTCCTCCGCACAAAGAGGATTTTTGAATACAATAAAAACAAAATAGCCCGAATGATGTGTATAAATTTTAAACGGCATCGTGATGGATTACAGTCATAGGAAAGAAACGGCACGTCTTCCCTGAGCTGCACACAGGTGTCAGACTCAGAGCTCTTCAAAACCTGCCAATCTTTACAAAACAGTTTACTTTCCCGCCACAAGAGGGCACCTAATAAACAACCTAAAAACTAAAGCCTGCTTTTTTTCTGAGCCAAGCAGAGAGACTGGGTTTTTGGCCTTGTTAAGATACGTTAACCGACTGCCAGAAGCAAAAATAAAGATATAAACTAAAATATGAAAATCGGGTTACGCATGTGTCGTTTTGAAAGTAAATATGTGAGAGCTCTCTGGACTTGAGTGGACCTGTCTGTCTCTGAGCCTTGGATCAGATAATACAGCGTCTGGTTCACTGCCCTCTCCTCCTGTCCCGCTTTTACCCAAACAATACAAGAAAACGTACTTGTGTTGTGACATTCATCTGTGTAAAATAGGACCGTTACAGCGCCGTGCAAATAGGACAACGATACAACAATACGGAGATGGTTGTTGTTTATATAACCTTCCTATAAAACATGAAACTTCCTCTGAAGCTGACTCATCTGTGGAGAAACGTTTACATGAACAGGTTCCGTTCTCCACATTCTGTAATGGGAAGGTAGGAGTCTGACTGGTTTTGAAAGAAGTAACTAAGCTCAAAATATGTTCGCTTATTTGATAGCAATAAGCTCTACAAAGCAGGGGCGGCGCCGGTGGGGGGGCTTGAGGGGGCGCTGGCCTCCCTTAGAATGGCCAATGCACCCCAGAGCTCCCCCAAAGATTTTTTTCCCACTTTCATACCACATCCAATCTTCGCTAAAACTGTTCAAATGGCAACCACAGAGCGTTCAAAATGAGACTACAATAAAAAAAAATTAAAAATTAAAATTCATATTAGCTTTTATAAATCACTACAGGAGCTAACTACACTTAAACGACATTTAAAACAGCAAAGCAAACGTGGTAACAAGTGGGGGTACACTGCAGTGTTAACAGGCTGTTACTTGAGCACCCACATCGGGGCCCTTAGCGCCTCCTTAGCTCCCCCGACCAAAAATGTCTGGCTCCGCCCCTGCTACAAAGTTTCAACTGACAAACTTCACACTCCTGTGGAAAATCACACTTCTGTAAATTAGCGAGGCCACCGCTACTGAAGCTATTTCCTTTACTGTTAACCACTGCTTTAAAAACTGCCAGAAAAACCTCACCTGCTGGTTAACCATTGATACCCGAACATTTAATACCAGATCACATGATTACATAAGGCTAAGGACGAGCCGCACCAGAACTGAGATGGGGAAGAGGCTTTTAGCTGTTTTGCTTCACAAAAACGGAACACACTCCAAGGAAACCGGATACTTTGGTGATATAATTGCAATTTTATAATCGCAGTTTAATAATCTAGTAATGAACTTTCACACTCACACCTGCCCCTGTTTTTAAAGTTTTATATGGTCTTGTATTACAGTTTGTTTTCTTTATTTTTCTGTCTGTATTGTATTTTAAACAAGTCGCCCATGAAAAAGAGCCCAAGTTCTCTCATTGGGTTCCCCTGTATAAATAATAACAACATTTTTTTAGGAAATTCAAATGTTCAAAATTGGATGTGCCCTTTTTCTAAATGGAATAATTGCTTCCAGGATTCTGTGCCACTTTATAATAACTACACCTTAATTAGCTTTAATAAAACATGAACAAAGACTTTCATAATGAACAAATAGCGCATTAAGAATGATTCAGAGCTACGGGGTTAGGATATTATTTAAACAGGGGGTATTGTACTTCTATGGGGTATTAGAGAGGGGGTATTTTAATTCTATGGGGTATTACAGACGAGGTATTTTACTTCTATGGGGTATTAAAGACAAGGTATTTTACTTCTACATGGTATTAAACAAGGTATTTTACTTCTACATGGTATTAAACAGGGTATTTTACTTCTATATGGTATTAAACAGGGTATTTTACTTCTATGGGGTATTAAAGACAAGGTATTTTACTTTTATATGGTATTAAATAGGGTATTTTACGTCTATGGGGTATTAAAGACAAGATATTTTACTTCTTTATGGTATTATCTGCAAACACATAACATATTTCGATCACCACGTTACCTGAAAATGTTATATTTGCTGAAAACTCTTTGGTTTTTTGACGCTCTGAGTCACTCCCCCTTCAGAGCGCTATCAAAACACAATCAGCGTGCGTCCTGCTGCTAAAGCTACTGCACATCGCATCGGGTTTGTCAAGTTGCAACCATAAGGAGGTTTGAATGGGGCCCAGGAGAAACCGCTAAAATACTAAAACACGCACGGATGAAATCGACAACTACTTCAGGCTCGTTCGTGATGCGGGAACAATGTAATAACATGGTAGAAAGCTCACAAATCCATTTTGCATAATACCCCCTCTTTAACTCTGACTTTGTGCCACTTTTTATTTGATATTTGGTGCGGCAGTTACACACAACATCTACATTTTGACAGATGAAAAGCAAATTTCACCACCGAATTCTGACCTGTCCTCCAGCTCCATTTTGAATTTTAAAGGTCCCATATTATGCAAAATGGACTGTGACTGTGAGCTTTAAGACGAGTTATAATGTCGTTACCTCATCAAAAATATACCTCGAGTTGTGTTTTGTTTCATTCACACATGCAGAGTACTTCCTGTATTACAACATGACATAACAAGGTGGCGCAGAGTGTTTCCTGTTTGAGAGAAGAACTCAGCCTAAATGTGCAGGGTTTGTGTGTTAAACATGTGTGAATGAAACAAAACACGACTCATCAGAAAGCAGCGTAATATGGGCCTTTTAAACTAATTTACACTTGTAGCAGAACCTCAGCAGGTTTGCGGTTTACCCACAAACCCACAGTTCCACCACACACCTCTGCTGCTATCACTGCAAACTGTTTGCTTGCCCATGAGCAAGACACTTAACTCACAATGTAACTACACTTTTTTTTACATCTTTATCTTCACACTTGAGTATGAATGTTTATGTTTAGAGCTTTTGTTTTTAGCTAAATTTGTCTTGCTCCAGTACAGATATATTGTATAAACAGCTCTTGAGGTCAAAGGTCAAAGTCTGCTGTGTGCTGTCTGCATCTAATTAGTGCTTACTGACAGAGAATCAGGAAGTGTGCTGTTCGCATGCTAGTTGTTGTGAGCATTACCCTGACGGCACAACTCCGCTCCGGTCTCTGAACAGTGTTAAAAGCTGAACTGTTTTTTTAAATGTTTTTAAGACGTAGTAAAAGCCAAAGTTAAATCTGTCAACTGGACAAAAAGTTGTAGGAGTGAAGACGTTTCGCTGCTCATCCAAGCCGCTTCTGAAGAAACATCTTCGCTCCTACAACTTTTTGTCCAGTTGACAGATTTAACTTTGGCTTTTACGATGGCTCAGACCTGGACGACTGAGGGATCACACAGACATGTCTTTAAGATTTTTCTTTAACCAATCCTCAGTCATTCTATAGGCCAATAATATTTAGTACAAGTGTGGGGCAGGTAAAATTAATTAAAATGCAGGTTTTTGTTGTAGTACGGCGTGTTCTGGGGTCTAGTCATGAACAGAAATGATCCGGTTCAACATCTGCGAATTTACCTTTTGGATATTTCATGGCAAAGTACAATGTGATCAACAGGAAAAACTGTCTCTTGCCCCTCATCTGGGAGTATTACATCATCACATTCTAGCGTCTGAAAACGACTAATTCCTCTGTAGAGTTTTTTATCGTCTCTGTTGTTATTTACACGTACACATCCCTGCATTGGCGCGGCCTTTGTTGCAGCGTTGGGTGGGCACCAGCGCCTCCATTGTCTGAACAGCAGGGCTCCTTTGCTCCAGCGCAAACTTGGCCCGAGACCCACAGTCCTGGCAGTGAGCGCTGAAGATACCTGTTCAGCTCTCTGTAGTGCTCTCGTGAATGTCAATGTGCTTTTCAAGGCAAATTGCACAGAGACTAAACTCGGGGGAGAGCGGAGAGATCGTAGAGATCGTCTTCGCTGTGCAGTTCCCCTCAGACAGACCTTTGACCGTGGAAACTACGCTCTTAACCGGCAGACGCACTCTTCTTTAGTGATGGAGGATATAAACGTAGATAGATTCTTTGGATAAACATCTTTGGTCGAGCGGTCCGATCCACCGTAGACTGTATAAAGCGACATAAACATCTTTGGTCCGATCCACCGTAGACTGTATAAAGAAGCGGACTAAGCGAGTGTGACGTCACCCGTAGCGTTCGGCTCCAGTCAAATGAAGAACATCGAGGCTAGCGGATATAGCGGCGAATTTGGAGCGAAGTTGCATATTTGGAATTCTGACCACGAGTGTCGTAGCAACCAAAGAGCCAATCCGGAGCGAGGCTGTTGAAGGGAACGCCCCTTCCCGCCCGCACCGCTGGTTTGGCAGAGGGCAGGCACTTAGCAACGCTGTCAATCAAACCTGTTGCTAACGCTACCGGGAGCGATCTCGGGGAAAAAAGGCGCTTGATTTGCCTATTATTAATGTTCATATCTTGATTTACGGACACAATAGTGAAATAAAAACACCATAATCACGTAGAGCGGGTTAATACGAACATTTTAAGAGCAAAATGACGAGTTTGACAGCAGCAGTCAGTGAGTCAATGCACGTAGAGCGGTTAATACGAACATTTTAAGAGCAAAATGACGAGTTTGACAGCAGCAGTCAGTGAGTCAATGGAGTCGATGGAGCCGGAAGTGCGCCCATGAGCACATTAGCTATGTCCAGCCTATGGGCAAGACACTTAACCCAGATATAAACAGAAAGTATTGGTAACATTATAATAAACTAATAAAGGCCATGGATGAATATTAAACAGATTGGAACATTTTAATTAGCAAACTGCAGTGTAAAGGTAAAGTTTGGAGAATATCAAAAATAACACTCTTCACTTCACTTCACTTTTTCTCCTCTACTTTCCGTTCAAGATCACACCATACAGCTCTGACAATGATCCAATTTTGGTTTCCGATCACAGCTGCTCAATTGCACCTGCTTTAAAATCTACTTACTTCACTACATTTGAGAGCAAGTATCTGTACTTTCTACTCCACTACATTTTTGAACAGGACTGAAAAGTAAAAGTATTTTTTACTATTGTTTGAGACCTGCAGAAAAGTCTGAGGGGTTTATTTTTAACACGTTTGTAATTTGAGCAAATAAAAATATACAAATAAAAAGACCTGCAGAAAGTCTGAGGGGTTTATTTTTAACACGTTTGTAATTTGAGCAAATAAAAATATACAAATAAAAACAGCTAGAAAAAAAAAAACAATAGATTCCATTGTTTCAGAATCACTACACTTGAAGCTTTATTAAATCTCAAAATCTGTGAGAAATGCTTTTACTTTTTACTCTTTAAGTACATTTTTAAACCATTTTAGTTTTATTTGAGTATTTTTTTTGCTCTGGTATCTGTACTTTTACTTAAGTAACAAAATACTGCAGCATTACAATGTTTAATCCAGTATATAGTTTGATTTTAGTGGCCTACAAATGCGTCAAAATTACAATTTTCACACTTTTATATACCTACAAGAACCTTTAGTGTGTATGTGAAAGGAAATGTTTACATTTTCCTGTTCCTACTCTGCACAGTGGGTGTTTTTCCTGTTCATCACACTGAAACTGGAGGTGATATAGAAGCACGAGCGTCTATAAGGGTTGAAATGTGTTGACTAAGTAAGTGAAAGTGAGCTGAAAACACGTTGGGGGTTTTGTGGTCACATTTTGTTCCTGCCATAACCTCATTGTCAGACCAAACAGGTGTAAGTGGCACTCCAGCATAAAGGCATAAAGGCGTAGTAATTTGTTTACCTGGAATAGTATGGCATTGGTGTTTTTATTTATTATTTCTCAAAAACACCTTGGAAAAACATGCATTTTTAGTGTGAACGGGGTTACCTCTCCACAGATCTGACCTGTATCTTGGCCTTGGGGCGCCAAAAAAGTTTAATGCCATACTGTGGGACGTCCTAGGCAAAGCAATAACACCATGGAAACAGGTGGCTAATCTTCTGTCTGAAAAGTTCCGTAGTGCACCCTTAAAATTAAATGTATAACGTCTATGTGGTCAATGGTCAATTTTTATATAACACTTTTGCACCTTGTCGAGGAAATTATCTGTAAAATAATACCAAAAGATACAAGAAGACCGTCTATGTTGGTTTATTACGTTTGCGCCGGTAACAAACGGTCCCACTACTGACAGACAGAGTTTGTGCTGCAGTGGGCCCAGAGCAATGGGGTAAGAACACTTAACCCTGGAGAACCCAAGAGCCCTTTTCTTCTTTGGAAAATTATGGACAATGCATTAAATTACTGCTGTAAGTTCACTGAACACTGAAATTTCCACTTTTCAATTTTAACCCTTTATTCCCTAATTTAGGATCAGGGCCAAATTTGACCCATTGGGCTTTAGGCGTATCATTTCAAAGAATCACAATAACAAACACTGTCAATGCAAACTATTTTAAATTTAGGAAAATAATCAGTCAACCACACAGATACAATGAGACATGAGACAATGTTCTTTTTTTGCTTAATTTGTTGCATGTTAGAACTGAATTTCAAATGTACAAACACACTTTGGCCAATGGAAACAAGAACTCAAGGCCAAAATCACTACCACTCTGGCTCATTTTAGTTCAATATTCATCCACTAGGTGTCTCTGTGCAGGGGCCAGAAGTGGCACTCTGGGCTTTTGAAGTTAAATTTGACATTTTTTTTTTTTGCTTGTTCATTTTGGGTAGCAGCAATTAACTGCGGCCAAATTTGACCCTGTGGGTTCTCCAGGGTTAAATACTGTCTTAGGTCCAAGTCCTTCCCCAAATACAATTTACATTTAGATCAGTCTGGCTGGATATTTGGCCTTCTCAGCTCAGAGAGGTAACACCTTCAGTCAGCCGTATTGTCATTATGAATCGTCTGTGATAAATGGTAACAAACAGCAAAATAGTTTGTTTTTTTTTAATTAATATTTTTTATTACATTTTTTATTACCCCCCCACGTAAAGAGTACGTAAAGTAAAATACATAAAATAATAATAATAACAGTAATAACACTAACAACAACAATTACAACAACAACAATAAGAATTATTATTTATTATTATCATTACCATTACCATCATCATCATCATCATCGCTATTGTCAGTTTATATTTTCTAGTTTGTATTGTATTATGTCTCTGCTATGTGTTTTATTATAGCAATAGCCATTATGATCTTCACAATTTTTTATTTTATTATTACTTTGATTTCTGGTCTGGAGTTTGACTTGATAGTTGAACTTTTCTATAGCTTATTTTCTATACAGGTTTATGGTTTATATGATGTATTACAGGTTTTAGCAATGGGACGATACTGAAATTTGGTGTCACGATTATTGTAATGGTGAAGGAAGCGATTGCAGACCAGGTAGAGAGTTGAAAGAAGTTTTATCTCATGAGATGGGTGAAAGTTACAGCAGGCACAGGCGTTTGTTTGTGTTACATTTCAAGGAAGTTGTCCAGTATTTATAGCCCGAGAAAGGTACTATCTATAGAAGACTGGTCCTATAAGGATTTAAACTAAACTTACATACTGTCTGTATAAGCTCCTAAATGGATACACCGTTAGCTGTTTACAGGAAGGTAGAATACGTCACTAAAAGGATGTTTGCAGTTATTGAAAGATGTATTACGAGGCGTCTTGTCAACCTGAAGACGAACAGCCGTATCCTGTAACCGAAGTAGCAGGTTCCAGTGTAGACGTCTTAAAACAAGCGCGTGTCACATTCTTACTGAGAAACAAGTTCACCTCGACGTTTGTAACCCACAGTATTTAACACAAGGTTTAAGAGTAAAACGAATACAACAAAAATCACGCTTTCAATTATCACGGCCACGATAACGATTAAAGTTGTTCTGGAATGTGAATAATTATAATTTTAATGTTATGAACAGGTTCCATTCAATTCAATTCAAGTTTATTTCTACTGCACATTTAAAACCACTTCAGCTGATCAAAGTGTTTTACATAAAAGTCAACAAAAAACACATATACAGGCAACACGGTACTTAGGAAAACAACAATAAAACACCCACCAAGATGCCCTGTGTAGCTAGTATTAAATTCCAGGGAGAAGAGGTGGGTTTTCAGGCTCGTCTTAAGCTGTGTTAAAGACTGAGAGGATGTAGTACTGTAGTTTGTTATAAGTAAAAACAACAGGAGAAATCGTTTAAGAAGTATTTTTTTCTACACATTCTGGTGCTCTGTAGATATATTGTATAGACTTGTGTTATGTTTAAGCACTGAATTAATCCACACAACACAGTAACGACGCGAGGCTTGGTATTACAGTGTTATTTTCCAGTATAATTGTACCATAACAATACTATATATTTTTTGGTTTTTATCTCGGCTCACTCTCCGATGGCTGCGTTCGTCTCGTAGCGGTGAGGATGCTAGTTTTGCCTGTGACACATCGAGAATGCACATATGCTTCTACACTCTATTACTAATTCAAATGCATTGATTTATTTATTATAAGGGACTAGGAGGCAGGCACATCCCACATGCAACATACGGAAACATACACTGTATAAGAGTAAATCTCTGCGGGTGTAGAATGTGCTATGCTTTTTCCCATTGAAAAGAGCTGGCTGCTACATTGCACAGGCAACACATGCAACAAATTCATTATAAAAGTAAATAAATCACAATGATTGTAAGCTCCTGTGGCATTTTTTATTCAAAATTGCCTTATCATTGAGTTTTTCTTTTAAATATTAAAATGCGACTTTCACGACTCAGACTATAACTGTCCAAAGTAGCACCACGTAGCACTGTTCCATATGTTTTTATACTTTTGTGCATTTTGGAGGGAACGCAACATTAAAAAAAAAAAAAATTAAAAAATGCCTTAAGTGGTTTTATATGTCATTTATTTCATTCACATTTAATAAACCGTTTCCAAAGTGCTGCACAAAGGTAAAAACTATACCTAACAAGAAACAAAAAATGAATAAATGCTCAAATGCTTCATCTCACTCGTTCGTTTGTTAAATAAATAAAAGACACAAAGGACCACACAACTCACGCGGTGTTAAAAGCCAGAACAAAAGTGGGTCTTAAGACGAGACTTAAAACATTCTATCGCTGGAGCCTGTACTTTCAAAACGAGACCTGACCTGTAACTTTTCCTCACGGCGTCACCTGCTTAGCTCCATGAAGTAGATCTGTGTAATGCCAAACTGGGGAACACTCTGGCAAAGCAATAAACAAGCAGGTGGCGCACTCTGCCTCCACCAAAAAAACTTTCATAGAGCAGTGTTAAAATAAAATTGACAGGTGAAACATGAGCTTTTTCCAGTCATTGTGTGAAAAACCTGAGTCCGGTGAAGTGGTTTGGGTTCAAAGTTTCCACAGTGCTGACATGAGCTGTGTCAGTGACCGCAGAGTTCAGACCTCAGACTTCTGACCTACAAGTCTGCAGCGCAACAACAACGCAACCCACAGATGCCAATGCTGTGCGAAGGTCCTTTGTGTAGCGACAGGAAACCCATTTGTCATTTATGCGAGGTACTTCACAAACGTAATTAACAAGAAAAGTTTGCAGACGTATTTCGGGTGGTTTTCACACGTCAGTGACTCTGTGGATTGAGCCCAGTGTGCACCAGATTTAGTTCTGTTGACTTTACTTTTGGGTCGGTCTTGTTCACATAAATCATCATTCACCCCAAACACCATGGGCCACGTACAGTAACGTCAGCCGATCAGAGAAATTATTTCTATGATAATGGCCCCGTGAAGACACACGCACACGCTCACTTCCCCTGGTGCTGTACACCGTGGTCTTTTCAACGCACGGAGTGAATGTGCTCTGCTTTTTGAACGACACACAGACGGCGACAGACGAGGCTCCTCGGCGCAGACAGAGGCAGGAGGAAGTGTCTCGCTAATATTAAGTTGATCCAAATTTCCAAGCACTGCTGCACAGATTGGCCCGAGGTCAGCCGCGTTCACGCCGCCCTCGCCCGAAGATACACCATAATGTTATTGTTTTTCCTGGAATGTTCCACAGTAACTTATCTCCATGGAAACCAGGCCAAGTTACAACCAGGCTAATCTGTGAAGAGACACTCCCGCTCGCTGTATGTTTTTGAGCAATAAAAACACCTGTAATTGAATAAACGCAAAATGAATACATTTTTTTTTCACCTTAACGCAAAAAATTCCAGCCAAGACAATAACATCTCCACGGAGACGAGCAGGTGGCGGACCCTCCACCAGAAAAGTTACACAGTGCACCTTTAAAACTGAGAAAGGCAGCAGAACACGTGAACAGCTTTATAATATGAATCAATATGCACTTTCACTGCAGATAATACAGTTTCTATTAACCGTAGGCGACACACTTGTGCATTTCAAACCAGGTTCATCAGCAGAAAATATCGCACAAGATAATCATATACACCACATACGGTTTCCTGCCCCACTTCTCTTATCAGGTCTGCCGTGCAAATTCAGATAACGCTCTGTTTGTGTGAAATCTCAGTACATCACCTATGCAATATCCCTAATGATATCAAATAGTCGTGTGTGTGTATGTTCTGTTGCCATAGCGAGCGTCAGGCGTAAGCACGTTTCAACACTGCGTTTTTACACGTTATCAACAGAGCAGGTCTAATCTAAACATAAGAAACTTTCAGTAGTTTCAGGGCTACACAGTGGCGGATTAAGTACTCAATTTTGTTAGGTAAAAGTACAGATACAGAGGTAAAAAAGTTACTCAAGTAAAAGTGTCATATGGAAAAATCGACTTAAGTAAAAGTATTTATGTACCTCGTTAAAAATGTACTTTAAGAGTAAAAAGTAAAATATTTCACACAAATGCTGTTAATTTGTAGTGTTAAATGTAGTGATATTGATTAAAAATGAAACATATTTTGGTCAACAGTTGGATTACAAGTGAATTTCTGAAATTTTTCTGATGAATTTTGTGGATTTATTTCTGTTTGCTCAAAGCCGAAGCTTGAACTCTTGAACTTTAGTCTGGGTGTTACCGTGAACATGGTAAAAATAACCTTTCAAATCATATGAAAAGTACTTCTTACTTTTCAGTCCCGTTCAAAAATGTAGTGTAGTAGAAAGTACAGATACTGCTCTCAAATGTAGTGAAGTAAAAGTAAAAAGTATCCACTTTAAAATGTACTTAAATAAAGTACAGATACCTAAAAATTCTACATAAGTGCAGTACTTTACTACTTGAACTTTGTTCCCTTCCACCACTGGTTCTACATGTTAAGTGAAAAAGCTATGCATATACTGAACATATTTTCACTTCATGGGTATCAGAGTGACGAAAAAGTACCACTATTGCCATAGCAGTTAACAATTTAACAAAATATCTTATCTTTTAAATGGTCCTCAAGTGTTGCCTACAGCAGGGGAGCTCAAACTCTTTTCACCGAGGGCCATATCTTGAAAAATATTCGACATGGAGGGCCACAGACCAGTGGTCAGTACAGTGGATAATTCAGATGGTGCATTTAACATAGTTTTGACGTCATAAATAAGGCTTGAAACATTAATTTTAGGTCTGTATGACAATGGAGTGTGATGTTATTTAGGTTATAGTGGTAGGATTACTCAGATTTGCCGTAAAAAGTACTGATTATCATCAATTGGGCCGGTTCAACTGGTAGGATTCTCAGATTTGCCGTAAAAAGTACTGATTATCATCAATTGGGCCGGTTCAACTGAAGGCCCGAGAGCCAATAAAAATTGGTTTGAGGGCCGCATCTGGCCCCTGGGCCATAGTTTGGACACGCCTGGCCTACAGGAATCTAAATAGTTGTGTCTTTCTTACAGATTTTAATACATTCATTTGCACTAATTAATGAAGTTAAGTTGTGTTAATCTACAGTTTCTTGTTAGCTGCCTGTAGGACACAGAATCGAAACTAGCACTTTTGTAGAATCTGGCATTTTTACACCTCTTCATTGAAATGCACTACCCCTGGTACGGTACGGTACGGTATGGTATGGTATGGTTTGCTTTTATTTGGACAGGGACAGTGCACAACAATACACTGACCTTAAAAACAAGAAAAGATGTACGGTGCCAGGTTAAAGCAAAAATACTCATTTCCACCTGTCGTCCCTGGACAGGCTGATGTTAAGTAAGAGTAACAGTTTGGTGTAGGTGGATGAAGAACCTGTAAAACATATGGTACGTACATCTAATACAACACATCTCGCCCCTCAAATACGCCATTTCTAAAAATATTCAGTTCACACACACAAACAACCATACCAATTTGTTCACACACACAATCACTCCATTTCCGATATACAGATGCTCTTTCTTTCGCACACGTTCACTGATGGGCGCAAACTCGCTCTGATATTAGCCATTTCTTCGTCACGTGCGCAAACTTTTGAAAACTTGCGCGTGTCATAATCTCATTCGGCAAACTATTCCGCCGACTCACAGCGACAATAGAAAAAGCCGATTTAGCGAAAGAGGTCCTACGTTTTGGAACGCCGCGCTCTCCTCTAGAGGTCGCCCTAGTGACTCGAGCTGTTTTTTTCCGAGCTCGGTGAGACAAACCTTCTTAGGGGAGGCCCAGCAATACCATAAATAATTTTAAATAGTAGACAGATGGTCGCGTATATTAGCAGATTATCGAAATTTAGAAAACAATATTTGCAGAGGATATGACAGCGGCGATACTGTCTGGGTTTCTTGTCATGAATCTTTAGCGCAGTTATACATTGATTCAAGAGGCTTTAAGGCCGTTTTTCAAGCCGACCAGTACAGAAAACGTGACAAAATCATAGAATTTAAATACACGTGCGATGCCTCAATTGTAAGAGACCCTCGTATGTACCTAAAATTTGCCAGATTAAATTTTAGAGAGTTACGCAGTTTTTTTTACATTAGAGAGTTCGCAGTTTTTTTTACATGATTCTTAAAGGTCAAGTTTCAGTCAAGAGTAACACCTAAATTAAAGCCGCAAGCGGCATCGA
>JACM01028020.1:0-17970 GCA_000787095.1 Periophthalmodon schlosseri
TGGAATCTCAGAGTGCTACAGTAAAAAACAAAAACTTTAAACCAATAATATTTGATACAGATCAGTGCAGCTTAAATGAATATTGTTCAAATGCAGGTTTCTGTTGTAACACAGCGAGTTCTTGGGTCTAGTCACAAATGGAAAAGTTCAACATTTGTGCATTTACCTTTTGGATATTTCATGGCAAAGTGCAGTGTAATCACTAGGAAAAACTGTCTCTTCTTGGCTCTAGAATCTGAGAACCACAAATGCCAACAACAAACTTCTATCTCCATCTATCTCCATCTTATAAACACTTAAAAACACTTATAAACACTTAAAGACACTTATAAACATGGCTGAACCTGTAGTTAAGACCTCTGCAAACGTTCTGTAGTTTAGCAGTTCACATTTCTCAAATCTTAAAGCCTGTACATGATTTTTACAGTCTTAAAATTGTGACAAACAGAAGTGGTTCATTTTAAACGCTTTGCAGTGATCCAAAGTTATTCCTCACTTTGCTAAAGAATTCCTAGCATTCAAATTATTCCCCGGCTTGAGCCAATGAACACTTTTCACAAGAACGAACAGAGTGGAGTTTTATTAACAAATAGCATGCTAATACTGCATCTACTTCTTGGTTAACAGATGCTTTATGCAGCACACAGTTGTCTCATTTTGACACTAAGAGCTGCTCCGCCCACTCACCTGAACATCTTGAGGTCGGTCAGCTTGACTTTCATGATATCGACCACCGGGGGGATCTTCGCGTTGGATTTGAACGGCTGCGTGACGAAGCGGTTCTTGACGGAGAGCCGCCCCAGATCTGCCACGATGACGTTTGAGGAAGAGGACGACTGAGGGAGGAAGATGACGGGAGCGTTAAAGTGGACGCTCAGAGAGATGCGCGTGCTCCTCTCCGCGAGCTCCTTCACCCCCGACGCCGCCTTCTCCGCGGCCTGCACCGTCACCTCCGCCAGGGCCGCCTTCGCCTCCTGGAAGTTATTGATGAAAGCCTGGAACAGCACAAAACAAAAAGACTTTAAGAAGAAGTTCCACAGTATTAAGTTTTCATTTTGACTTTATACTGACCCTAATTTAAACCTAACTTTAAACTTGATTTCGATACAAATCAAGTTTAAAATTCTTTCTTTAGACAATAGAATGTGATTTTCAACATTAAATGGTAAACGGTCTTATACTTGTTCTAATACAGCTCAAGATCATTCTAAAACTATTCAGGAAAGGTTCATTTCTGTCCCGTGAATGTGACTTTTTTAGTATTGATACCTGCTCAAATGAATATCTAGTTTCGATACTAGTTTTAGCATCGATTAGTATCTGATTTTCGATACTTTGGACGACCCTACTAGCTAGTACTCTGTACTTACTAGGATTTTTTGAGCGGGTGAACGGCTTAGAGAATTGTTCAAACTAATGAATAAAACAAAATAGCACCTAAAGTATGTTTTTGAGTTGGTGTTTTTCAGATTGTGTTGATGTCACACTCCAAGATGGCGGCGAGAGACACTTTTCCTTACTCATAACATTGTATTGTGCCAGTCAGTATTCTCTCAAGTTATTTTCTTAATTCTTAATTGCCATGGCAACAACTGTTATCATTCCGAAACCCACGGAGAGTAGCGTAGCGAGTAGTACCCAGAAACTGTTAAAGCGTTCGTTATTATAGCGATGTGAGGTCGTACGCACCAGTATGGAGGAGAGGAACTTGTTGAGGAACACGACTTGGATGCAGCCCACGTTGAGAGTGACGGAGGTGTCCACTTTAGACATGTCCAGGTACGCGTCTCCTTCAGTGGCACAGGTGTAGTTCACCATGCGGAAGTCAAACACCTCCTTATCAGCGATGGACACGGCCTACGCGCACGAAAAAGAACATTGATTTAAATTATATAGAGACTTTTTTTTTCATTTGACCCGTTCTTCAACCAGTGAAAAATCCAACTCCAGATGAGGTCAGATCCGTTGCTGAAGGATTGGCCTGCGTGTTTTTGGGAAGTTGGGGAAAACTCGGAATAAAACCCACCCAGACACAGAGAGAACATGCAAACTCAAAGGTGGGAGCTTCTTGCTGTGAGGAGAAAGTGTTTAGCCAACCCACTTTTTTTATAATAAATAGTCACACCGACCTTTTTGTACAGGGCGTCTTTGTCACAGTCTAGAATGACGATGTTCTTCAAATGAGCCAGAATCTCCATCTCTTTTTTCCTCATCAGAACCTCGGAGACCAGGCCTAGAGAACAGCAAACAGTGCACTTTAATATAAATCTACGGTGGTGCAGGAAACTAGTTTTGGAGACTTTCTGAAGTAACTAACTGCAGTTCTTGGTACCACTTTATAATAACTACATCTGAATTTGACCTAACAAAGCAGGAACACGGACTTCACGATTTATTAGGACTAAAGTTTTACGCAGCTCCTGTTGTAATCCATAGAGACTGGGTCATTGGAAACAACACCAACAACATCATGGTTTTGCTCCCAGTTTTGCATAAAACAGTGACATGCTTTCATTTTAAACAATAAAAAAATCGTCTCCTTTCTCACTCATATTTAAGTGCAAAATGTCTGAAAACAGAAATACCTTCAATACTGATTTCTGAGATTCTGGCTTTCTGTCCTCGGATGAAGACTTTGAGGCAGCGGAGGTCAGCTCTGATGTGCAGGTTCACTATGTCGGCAAACTTTGACTTCTTCACACCTGCAGGAGGAAACACAGACTTTAATTCTAATTCACAATGGATTTAGATTGTGTTTTTGTTTTTTTTTTACACTGCCCCTGCATTATTTATTTACTGTTTATAAGATACCAGACTGTCAGACAACAGACCAAGGCTTCCAATCTCTCCAACAACCACACAAAACAAAACACATTTATAAATTGGAAGATGTATAATTACCTGGGCAGTGTTCATTTTGACAACTAATTTTAATTTAGAAGATTAAATTTAAAAGAGTAACACAAAAATGGTGAATAGTCACATTTTTTAATTTTATTTTATACTAAACTACACTATACTATATTACCGTATTTTCTGGAGTACAAGTCGCACCAGCCAAAAAATGCATAATAATTAAGAAAAAAACATATATTTCACATATAAATCACACCTGAGTATAAGTCGCACCCCCGGCCAAACTATGAAAAAAAAGTGCGACTTATAGCCCGGAAAATACGGTATGTTACATTATACAAGCACTTTAGATCAAGTGTCTTGCCCAAAGACACAACAACAGAATTCATCTGTGGGAGCTGGAATCGCATCAACAACCTGTGGGTCAGAGGATCTGACTGTTCAACCAATAATGTTTATGTCAAGAGCGGGATTCGAACCGCCAACCTTCAGATCACATAGATAAACACTCTACCAACTGATCACAAATGATTTTATTTGACAAAAATGTAAAGCTAATTTAACTGACTGAAGCCATAACACATTTAGTCAACCTGATTTTTTTATTTTAATTTTTTTATTCAAATTTAGATAATTTAGTTTAGGTTCTGCGAATGAACAAGGAGGAGCTTGGATCTAGTTTCCACTATTAGTTTTTGTTTCGCTTTTTTCTGTCATTTGAGTTATAGTTTTAGTTCATTATTTTTACTTTTTATGCACTTTTAGGTATTTGAATGTATTTTATTTAAATCAGCAAAATTACATGAAGAAAACGACAACAACGTATTGAAGTTGACATGAACACTGCACCTGAGCCACTGTCGCCCTAATCTGGCAGAAGCAAACCATCAACAAGTTCTCATGGATTCATAACTATAGTTTTGTTTCCATACTTGGTCTCCTGACGAGAGCGGCCTCCTCCTTCTTCTCTTCCTCCTTCTCCCCTTCGCCCTCGTCCTCCTCTGGGATGGTGGGCAGCTCCTCTGGGCCCGGCTCCTTTTGGCTGGACATCTTTGTGGGCAGAAGATTGTCCAGGAAGTTCATGGTGTTCAGAAGAGCCTCAGTGTGGAGATGGACGTCCAGAGAGGAGAAGGTCACCTGATTGACACAGCAACAAAAGTCATTAGTTTAATTTGGACTTCAGGGACCGGCCTCCTGCTGGCGCCCAGAGTCAGGACTAAACCAGGACTAAACCAGGACTAAACCAGGACTAAACCAGGACTAAACCAGGACTAAACCAGGATTAAACCAGGACTAAACCAGGACTAAACCAGTTCTAAACCAGTTCTAAACCAGGACTAAACCAGGTATAAATCAGGTATAAATCAGGACTAAACCAGGACTAAACCAGTTCTAAACCAGTTCTAAACCAGGACTAAACCAGGACTAAACCAGGACTAAGCCAGGACTAAGCCAGGACTAAGCCAGGACTAAGCCAGGACTAAGCCAGGAAAAAGCCAGGACTAAACCAGGACTAAACCAGGACTAAACCAGGACTAAACCAGGACTAAACCAGGACTAAACATGGGGAATCAGTGTTTGAGTTTTGTGCAGCTAAAACCTGGACCATTCTTCCTGAAGATGTGAGACAGGCCTCGACTTTGACAATGTTTAAATCCAGGCTCCAAACGGTTCTGTTTAGCTGCATGTGACTGAAAGGGTTTTATTCTGCCTCTTCTCTTTTAATGTTCATTTTATGATGATTATTTGTGATTATTTATGTTCTGACTTGCTGTATTGTGATTTTAATGTCTTTCTTATTCTGTAAAGTACTTTGAATTACTGTGTGTACAAACTGTGCTACACAAATAAACTTGCCTTGCCTTTTTACTGGTATATAGTTATAATCAATGACACACGTAGATTATGGTGTTGCGTTTTGTTCATTTTAAACCACAAGACAGGTCTAAAAGGACTTAATAATAGAAAAAGGGTTCATTGCTATGGACAGCTACGGTTCACGGCAGCAAACAGAGGATTTTTTTCAAATTGTGCCAAAACGGCTGTGATACGCTGTTGAATCCTACGTGTATCCTGTATTTTGAAAATAAAATAAATAGATCAAAGTAAGTACAGACCAGTGGGCGTGTCTGGGGGGTAGGTGAAAACAGGGAATTTCAGAGCAATGGCACCTCAAACGCAGGACAAATATAAATAAATCACTCAAAATACAACTTCCAATCAGTTAATAATAAGGGGTTTTAACATTTGGGAGAAGACTGCATGTGTTTCCTGTATTGTTGTATTTCATTTTAGAAGAAAGTTGAAATTTCAGCCTTTGTGACTATTCAAATTTCATTTTCTGATCCATAGCGGTCACTCATGCTCACCTTGATCAGCTGCTCCGTGTTGCTGTGCAGAGACCTGAACTCAGGGCCATTTTTATCCGCCTAAAAAACAAACAAAACCATTATCACGATTCTAAACCTCATTATTGTACTAAATATCAAACTCCTTTGGTTCTCGTGGCTCAGACCTTGATATACTCCAGCGTGAGCAGGTCCTCTTCACAGTTGTCTCGTGTGGTGATGAGCTGAACCTCTTTGGCCTCAGAATCTACAACAACATTTTAAACACATTTCTTTAAACATAAGTCACATCCAGGGACAGACTGATAATGTTTTAGGTCTGGTCGCTGTGGCTAGTCCTGTTCACGAGCTCAGTTAAATTATTGTTTGCCAGAATGGAATTGTATATTTTTGAATTAAAGGGGCACTATGTACGTTTTCTGTTGGAGGGTCAGAAAACCGCTATCCTCCAGTGAGATGTTGTTATCCAAAAAAAAATGGTATAAAACCTGCCAATCTCCATGGAGACAAGTAGGTGGCGCCACCAAACTGAGTATTTTTGGCAATAAAAAGCCTGTAATTGAATAAATGGAAGAGAAATATGTTTATACAACACTGTGAGACATTGAGACAAGCAGGTGACAAACCCTCAACCAGAAAAGTTACATACTGCATCTTTAAATGGTAAATTATAGCATATATACAGAATTTTGTAACTCTTTTTAGGACTCTACACTTTACACAACACAGTCTACACAAGTTTGTCCTGTTAAAAAAGTGAAACGTTTTGCCCCCATACAGTATTTAGTAAAAGCAGGATGAGCAGTGTTCTGTCTGCATCTAAATAAAATAAAAATAAAAAATAAAAAGCACTGTTAGTAGTGCTAATAAATGAGTGCTATTAAACTCATTGCAGTGAAGTAAATCCAATGGTTTAGAAATGTGCAAAGAACGTAAGGAACAAGTTTATGTTTCTGTTTTGTTCTGTTTATGTTTCATATGTTTAAAAATGCAATTAACATTAGAATTATAAAAAAAAAAAAAAGAAGACATAGTGACTAGGCCTGGGGCAATACTGAAATTTGGTGTCACGATTATCACGGCCAAAATAATTGCGATGTCACGAAAAATTATTAAAGTTGCAGACAGTTCTGGATATGAATAATTATAACGTTAATAATAAGTTCTATATTTAAACAACTTTTATATAATTGTACTTTGTTATCAGTGAAAACAAATGCAAGATAATGGATAAGTAGCTTTTTTCTGCACACTCTAGAGATGTTGGCGACTCTCACGATTATATAAAATGTCCCACGAATGATTATTGTCGAGCTTTTTTATCTCAATACACGATATTACAGTTTACTGTCCCATCCTCCCTGGCACTGACCCATGTACTCGGGGCACTTGAGGCAGATCTCCTTCAGGTAGGTGTTGGACGTCATGTCAAACGTTCTGAGCTTCAGTTCTGTGCCCAGACCCTCGATCTCCAGCAGCAGCACAGTGATCTCCACGGCTTCAGAGAGTCGACACAGCTCCACCGAGAACTGAACAACAACAACAACAACAACAACAATAAAAACGCTAACGAACGTGACTCAGACTGGGGGTGCTAATACTCGCTTTGGTGCTTTCAGGAGATCAGACCGAAGCCAGTGTATTTTTAGAAAGTCGCTGATATTTAGGTCCAGTGTTTTGCTCTGTGTCCACGTGACCAGTTCATCCTCAGGGCCTGCGACGTGTCGTTTTAAACAGACTAGTGAGTTACAATGCAGGGCCTGGTCACATATTCACCCAAAATTAGGTCAGAGCAAGTGAAAACGATATTAAACAGTTAGAATATCGGTCAGAAACAAAACAAAAAAAAGAATATAAAGTTACATTTTTGGCATTTTTTTGTTGTAGTTATTTTAAATTCCATTCCTCCAGACAAGACATTTGGTCACAGTCACATTTTAGCAGATTTTTGATGGATTTTTATAATATCTTCACAAAACACCGGAGTAATTTAGTTGAAGCGCTCCTGTCTGCTTATACGAGATTACATTTTCAAACCATAGACTGTATATATAAACGGACATAGCTAACCCTCTAGCCGCCGCGTTCCAAATAGGAAGTGAGCATGGGCGCACTTCTGGCTCCATCAAATCTGGCTCCAATTCACTCCCCTCTTTAACTGCTGCTGTCAGACTCGTCATTTTGGTCTTAAATGTTCGTATTAACCGGCTCTACATGATCCTGGTGTTTTTATTATCACTATTGTGTCTGTAACTCAAGATATAAACATTAATAACAGACAAATCAGGAGCCTTCTTCCCCCGAGGTCGCTCCCGCTAGCGTTAGCAACGGGTTTGATTGACAGCGTCGCTAAGCGCCCGCTCCCTGCTAAACCAGCGGTGCAGACGGGAAGGGCCATTACCTTCAACCGTCTCACTCCGAATTGGCTCTTTGGTTGCTATGATACTCAAAGGTCGGAATCCTAATATTGAACTCGGCTCCAAATCGTCCCTATAACTGCTCCGGCCTCGACGAGCTTCATTTGACAGGAGCCGAACGTTCGGTCACAACGCTCAGTCCACTTCTTTAAACAGTCTGTGGTCTGATATAACAGAGTTCAGTGAGTACCTTGTCGATCTCGAAGTTGAGTACGAGGTCGGTCATGTTCTTCTTGCCGTCGTCCTGCAGGCTGGTCTTCTTGGTGATGGAGCGCAGAGGCCTGGGATCGTCAGGGAAAAAGGGCTTATCGTCCAGAGGAGAGGAGGGAGCGTCGTAGAACAGGTCCTCCTCCGAGCCTGGGACACACACACACAAATGTGACGAAGCAATACAAATTCAGTTGCATATTTTATCATAACATTTGATATTGTTGCTTTAAAATTATGACTCAATGAACAGCAGCATTTAAATGGCCTATGTTACACAAAATTGATTCTTGTGAGCTTTAAGTCATGTTATAAATGCACACAAACCCTGCATATTTAGGCTGAGTTCTTCTCTCAAACAGAAAACACTCTGTTCCACCTTGTGATGTCACATGGTAATACAGGAAGTGCTCCACAATTTTTTTTAAGCTCCACACACCTTCACTAGAATCATATGGATGATTTCAGCCCTGGAATTGTCAATCTCTACTAAACAAAAGGTAAAAAGTAGGTTTTTGAGGAGGTAACAAGAAAAGACCGAAATCTAAAATGCCGGGGATTCTTGTTGGTTTAGCAAATCGTCTAAATACAGAGTTAGCATGTTTTAGACAGAATCCCCCCTGCCCCATGAACACACAGTACATTAACCGAAGCTTTGGTGATTGGCTCAAACTTACATACTACATTTTACAGTAAGTGAAGAAGAATTGAGCACATTTCAAACAGACTGTCCCTACACATGTTCATTAAAATGGATAAATAAACAGTAATACACAGTTTAAGGCTAAAATAAAACAATATGTTGAGATTGCGGTAGTGAAACGCCTCTGTTTACCCAGTGAGGTGAGGCTGGTGATGGTCTCGCACGACTCAAAGATGACAGAGGAACGCTGGTCGGCCAGGCTCAGCGGGCGCCTGTGTGTGAGCTGTGGAGTGAACGACCTCGGCTAAAGAAAAGAAAAGAGACGCACGTGAGAAACAGGCGCGTGTGGAGAATCTTTGGCATTCACAACGTTTGCTCTCAACTCAAATGTTCTGCTGGAAATACAAATCCCAAGAACGGTCAGGAGCACTCGTCCACACGGAATTCTTCTGTTTTACAATATAATTTCACTCATAATGAAAGCTAAATTTTGTTTCCTGCAAGAGTTTAAGTTAGATATTTTCCAAAATTATTTATATAAATGAAAAACGTTCATGAGTGGAGTTTTATAGAGAATCGTCTATTATCTGTTCCGTCTTTATATAAATACCTAGTTTCCTTGTACATTTTTTAAGCATGCAAAAATAGTAGTTTTTGCATGAACTCCCCCTGCTGGTGTAGTCTTGTGAGTGCAGTTTGGGTCAGATACACAGAGATACCCAATAGTTTTATGTTAGTTTTATGTTAGTTTTATGTCCTAATGGAAGATAGGGGTGGGATTTAATACGTTTTCTCCTTTTCAAGCTTAAAGAAAAAAAATGTGAAATGTGCATTAAGTGTACTTGATACATGTGCTCGAAATAAATCAGTTGAATTAAATTAAATGAGTTCTGAGAGCTTTTGCCACGCCCCCTTTTTAGTCGACCACAGCGCCTTGGTGTCCCTGGTCTGTTTGTCTGTTTGCGCTTGTACCTTGATGGAGCCCTGATGTGTGTTGGAGCGAGCGGGCGGCCGGCTCTCGGGCAGAGGGATACTGTCCACCAGCTCCAGGACACTGCGCAGTTTGTTATCAGAAATACGCAGAGAAAGACGCGGGAGCTCCCCAGACAACTTATACCTGCAGAAACATCACCAATATCACACAGAGCAACTTCTGAAAGAATAGAAATCAGTTTTGCCGTTTATATTTCAGACTTTCAAACCAAACCGTGATTTTGACATAATGTATAACTCAAATTGCGATACAAAAGCACATCCAGCCTTAATCTGATCCATCTGTCATTAAACGCAGGAGGTGATGGAGGATACTGAAGACTCACTTGGCCATGCGGGAGTCTTTGACCACCATAGCCCGGCTGAACACCACCTTCAGATCCACCGGCTCCAGGATGTGCAGCGGAGACTCCTTCTGTTTACGAGCCATTTTCCAATCTCCATCTGCACAGAAATATATATGTTACGACTACTTACACTTAAAATAATGGTTGGCTCGCTGAAGAACATGTGGAGTTAGGAAAAACGTTCATTCTAAGCATGTCACGATAACACATTTTGAAGCACGATATATATCGCTACAGAGAAATACCACAATAAACGATAATATTGAAACTACTTTATGCCACTGACACAAAGCGGGATAATCCCAGTGAACCTGTTTTAAAAGTATCGTTAAAAGCCGTGAGCTGTAACAAATAAGCACAGAATGAAGCAATAAAAGTTACTTATTCAACCCTCTACAGCTCAAATCTTATCGTATTACAACCAAAATAACAAAAATCTCCTCATTTTTGCAAAGAAAAAGTCTTTGCGATAAATACTGAGCCATAAAATATATTGTTCCAGCTTTCCCTGTATTGAACGAGTCGATACAGTAATTATCATGACATGACATGATGCCTAGTTCATTCTACTCATACTTAGCACTATAAACCATGTACTTTACACGTTTTAATGCTTAAAACACTATCTTACTCTCCTGTAAATTAGATGTAGATCTCGAATATTTGTTGTTTTTATATTGTGTTTTTTTAGCGTGTCAAGCTTAGTCCAAGTCTGAAAATGAATGAATAAAACATTTTTGCAGTGTTGCACATGTTCTTGAGTTACTAAAACCTTCCTGGTTTGACTGGAAAGTACTGACACTTGAGCAGGAGCCAAAATAGTCCCCAAAAGTGTGACCCCATTTACAGCTCGGTGTGAGCGTGTGTCGAAAAGGGGGCTGGGACTAGGAAAGTTCAAGGAGCAACAAAAGGTTAGGGCCCTGTTGTTCTGACCTTCCTCCAGATTGTGTTGAGTAATGAGTTTGTAAAATGACTAAACAGTGTTAAAGCCTTTGTCTGTCTGTACCGGTGGATTGTGCCGTACCTGGTTTGCTGTAGAGGAACTGCAAGCTGCTGAGCTGGATGTCGAAGCTGTCGTAGGCTCTGGACATGATGTCTTCAATGTTGCTGCAGGTGACGGACAGCTGCGGCAGGTGCTTCCGGCTCTGACTCGACATCTGAGAAACCGACAAACATCCGTCAGTGCGTCATCACAACCGGCTGCTCCAGGGTTTCAGCTTCCTGTTTAGAGCTGACGTTTTCAGGACGTTTGGTCTTGGTCGGAGGATGGAATTTTTGATTTTGATTGCTAATCGCCATGGCAACGGTTCAAATCTTGCACAGGATTTTTTTAAGCATGAATGACAGAACAAAACTCCGTGTATGCATTTTGCTACATTGTTAAAACATGGTTAGAAGTCCAAAAAAAGTAAATTTTGCATGATATGTCCCCTTAAATATGAGTAGCAGACGCGTCGGCCTGTTTAATGAATAAAGTCGCTTTAATTACTGGGTATTTTTATGTGAAATTAAAACCTGCAAACAGCTTAATGTCAAACACTTAATATTATTGGGAAAAAGTTTAAGCTCCAAACGCAGGGTAGGGACTAGTCAGTTGATGTTCCCTCTTGTGCACACCATATCAAAAGTGGGACTACATCTGGATCTAAACCAGAACTAGACCAGGACCAAACCGGGGTTAGAACAGTACTAAACCAGGTCTTGGTCTTTATATATTGCTTAACTGCCTGCAAAAACGGAAATTAAACATTGTTTCCCAAATGGCCGAATACCTTGAAGTGTCCCAGGTCGAGCAGCAGGATGTTTTGAGTGTTGTCATAGTAACCGGTCTGAGGGATGATGACGTAAGAGGCCATCAGGTTCACCTTCAGGTCCAGGGTTTTCTGAGTCTCGATCACGTACATCAGACCTGCAACAGCACAGCCCACAAAATATACAGAAATAAGCATCTCAGTAGTATGTTTTAGAGGTGCACTATGCAACTTTTCTGGTGGAGGGTCTGAAACCTTCTCTATGGAGGTGTTACTGTTTTGTCTGGAACATTCCACAATAGGTCTGAAGCATAAAAAATATCACCACGGAGACAAGCAGGTGACACCATCAGGCCAAGTGTCCTTAACAATGAAAACTGTAGTTGAATAAATGTAGAATGAATATGTTTAATGCCATACTGTGAAACATTACAAACATTCTAAACAATCATTTTCAAACCCTCTTGTAGAGCTTGTATAGCTCATTTCTAACTGCAGGTTTGTTTGGAGGGAATGTCAGATTCTGATCTGATGATTACCAAGAAAATAAACACTGAGCAAATGACCTTATCCGGCTGCTGTGGGAATCCTGTCCGTTCAGTTTTTACTGTAGTTTACGCCACGAGATGCACGTTAGTTTAGGATGATTAAATAAATAAATAAATACAAAACAGCACTGACCGGTGGCAGTGCGGTCCCTGAACTGCTCCAACTTCATCAGAGTTGCGTTGGTGAGTTCGTCCAACTCCAGGTCGTCTGGAGGTCTGAAGAACGCTGCCATCCCGTTCACTGTGGTCTACATGAAACAGAGACAGGTTAAGGCCCAGGACACACCGCACGTGTATTTTGCTCCACACAAGCGGAAAAACAGGACATTTAGGACGTGTACTTTTTAGAATGCATTAAAAGTGCATGGGGAGGGCCACCCTGCCTGTACCAGGTGTGTGTATGGAGCAGGACGTTCTGTGTGTAGATTTCAGAAAATAGAATCCAGCCTGTTTTTTGACACTTGACCCGAGCGTAGGCGTGTATCTCCATCAAAATACATACAAAGCATCTGTTGTTGTATTTGTGCACCGTCAGTGCAACGTGTTCCTGGGGCAGTTAAGTATCATCTGAAGGAGTCCAGCTTCAGAAAAACTGCACAGACGATGAATACGAGCCTATCCAGCTAGTTATTTTCACTGTAGACCTGTGGATAAGTGGATAATCGCTCCCCTTTACGGTTGATTGTCTTCCTCATTGACAAACACAGAGCCAACGCCACGTGCAGATGTCCTGCTGTTGTGGCTGTCCTTGTAGTGACACACAGCTGTGGTTGCACGAGTTTCCGCACATAAACGCTGACACGTGTAGTGTAAGGTACACTTATTAAGGTACATTTAATGGACCCCGTAGGTAAATTTGTCCTCTGCATTTAACCCATCCTTTAATGCCGCTGGGGCATCTCCTCAGGAGCAGTGAGACTCACAGCACAGTGCTCAGGGACCCATCTCCAGATCTGGAGCTAGTCTTGCTAGTCTACCTTAGCTGGAGGATTTATTTTACGTAAAACTTTAAAACAACTACACATTTATAGCCTTAATAAAGCATCAAGAAAAACTGAATTCATAAGCAACAAATAGTTAAACATGAACCAGGCTCAGTAACTACTTAATTAATACCCTAACACTAACTCCTAATTAAAGGCACTGAACCTGATTTTTACTGTCTTAAAAACGTGAACTAGTTCATTTTAAACGGTTTCCGTTCTGAGCATCCTAATTATTCACCACGATGAGTTTATTAGCACTTTTCACAACTCTCAGAGACCAGAGAGGAGGTTTGCTGTGACAGTAGAGCTAACAACAACTAACATGCAAACACACACTTCCTGACTATCAGACAGTAAAACTCTTTATAATCAGATGCAGACAGTACACAGCGGGTCTTGTTTTGACCTCATGAGCTGCTTATACAATATATCTGTACTTCGGTAAGACACATTTTTCATGGGGAAAAAAAATCATGTACAGAGCCAAAAGCAGATACTAAGCCTGAATCATTCTTATTACGTAAACTATTTGTTATAAATTAAGTTTGTTCATGCTTTATTAAGGCTAATTAAAGGTGTAATTATTATAAAGTGGTACCAAAAAACGAAATAAGTCTGGTTACGGCGGCCTGACTCACGGCGTCGTAGATGATCTCGAGGGGCTGCGATGTCACGTGGAGCCTCTGGTTGGCGCTCTCGTCCAGGGGGTTGGTCTCAAACAGGATGCAGAGCAGAGGAGTCCCCGTCCCCGTCGCCGCCTTCCTCGACG
The DNA here is from genome assembly GCA_000787095.1 of Periophthalmodon schlosseri. Taxonomy (NCBI): domain Eukaryota; kingdom Metazoa; phylum Chordata; class Actinopteri; order Gobiiformes; family Gobiidae; genus Periophthalmodon; species Periophthalmodon schlosseri. The sequence continues at coordinate 13,866 of JACM01028020.1, forward strand.
ACAGCAGCGTGGGAGCCGGGTGCTGATTGGCCAGGCCCGTGACCTCGAACAGAGTCAGCTGAGCAGTCAGTCTGGAACAAAGACAATTATTCAGCCTGGGACTTTTATAAACATTCTATCCAGTTAATTTTAATGGGGCAGTAGAAACAGTACAAATAAAACAATACAATACAAAATAATATAGACAGCGCAGATAAATGGATGTAGTTTACTTGTTGGCAAATGTAACATATAAATATCCAAGTTCACCATTTTAAATCTGTAATTAGCTTCGCTGTTGTATTCTCACATATGACCACTAGATGCCATCTATGTTACTGTTGCCTGGTAGCGTGCCAGCTTTCATCCGACAAAAGAACCAAAGACCAGAGAGCGCAGGTGAGTCTGAACCATAGACTGTTTATATAAATGGACATAGCTAACCTGCTAGCCGCTGCGTTCCAAATAGGAAGTGAGCATAGGCGCGCTTCAGGCTCAATCGACTAGAAAAACTGTCTCCCGTCTTTCTGTAACTGCTGCTGTCAGACTCGTCGTTTTGGTCTTAAAATGTTCGATTTAACCCGCTCTACATGATCCTGGTGTTTTTTTTCGCTACTGTGTCCGTAAATCAAGATATGAACATTAATAACAGACAAATCAGACGCCTTCTTTCCCCGAGGTCGCTCCCGCTAGCGTTAGCAACAGGCTTGATTGACAGCGTTGCTAAGAGGAGGGAGGGGCAGGTGTGGGGGGGGGGGGGCCAGGTGAGGGGAGGGGGGGTGTCGGCTTTGGCCTGACAGAAGAAGACCAGAGAGCACAGGTGAGCCTGAACAAAGGCCAGGTGAGGGGAGGGGGGAATAGGTTTCACATCTGCCATCTATTGGTGAAAAAAGTCAACTTATCAGTATCTATCCATCTATATCAACTTACAGATAGTAGCTTTAAGTAAGATTTGTGGTGGTTGAAAAACACATTTTCATTTTATTTCATCAAACTGTTGTGGACCCGCTAGATCTTTGGCGCATTATCGTCATTGTCAGTTGAAGAAATGAATGAAGAAATGAATGGCGCCTCACTTGATGGCCTGCGCCCCCGGCCTCTGCGTCAGCTTGGACTGCAGCTCTCCCACAGTCAGACGGATGATCTCGTTCTTGTCTTTGGCGTCTTTGATGGATATAGACAGTTTCTCCATGTGGAAATTCACCATCATGTCCTCGAACTGCAGACAGGAGAGCGTCACACGTGTGAGTGAAGTGGGATACGGCCTTACATAACACAGGGCAGTGACTCAGAGGAAGTGCAGTCTCTGGTCACACAGGTGTAACACAGAGCAGTGGCGTCACTACGTTTCCGATGCAGGAAAAACATAACTGGCCGAGTCCAATTTAAACGGATTTATCTAAATGTATGTAAACCCAGGAAGTACGATTCAGGTGTTGTGAATCGAATCTCAAACATCCCTATGACACATCTTGAGAAGCCAGTACGCACCCGGATACCCGCCGCATGTAACAGCGCAGTCCGAGTTACATCAGAAACAGGACTAGGAGAGGCGTTCAACTGCACGAGGTAAAAAAAACAGCCACGGAAATATTAGACATGTGTTTGGATGTTTGCTCATTTGTTTTAGATCAGCAGCAACGGCAAAACTACGGCTTTTACACTGAGCACATGTTGTTTTGGTTTGGTTTGCTACGTTAAAGTGAAAATGAAACTTATCAGAGGTCAGTGTGTTTATTTGTGTTGCGGAGAGCAAATAACTTGTGAGTAACACAGTTAATTTTGTCTGAAAATCAAATGTCAATGTAAATGAGATGTCGCTTATCTTTCTGCCAAAAATGTATGCTAATAGTTTTTATTAGCATTATAGCTGCTAAGTTTTAGTGCTAATGCTAAATTACTAGACGTCGCTGAACGCCTCGTAGCCCCCGTTCGCACCCGTTTGGTTCTTTGACCTGCTGGAGAGCGAGACAGGAGTGGCCTGACGTGTTTTGGGGCAAAGATGATGTGAATTCAGCTGTTTAGCGCACTCTATTTTTCTGTTCATGTAAACGTAGTGAGTGAGTTAGGGGGAAGTGCGGGCTTTGGTCACACGGGTGCACTGGACTCACGTCTTTGGGCAGGTTTGGGTTGGCGGCCGTCTCACTGTAACCGATGGCTGTGTAGAGTTTGGCTTTTTCAGCGGGAGTCAGCAGCTCGTCAAAACCTAAGGCAAAGGAAAGGGAAGGAATGAAAATAATTATCATATCAACAACATTTACGCTGTTTCTGACCTATGTTATAATGTTGTTTCCTCATCACAAACATATCGTATTTTCTGGACTATAAGTCGCACTTTTTTTCATAGTTTGTCCGGGGGTGCGACTTATACTCAGATGCAACTTATATGTGAAATTGTTAAAACATCTAAGTTCACATCTTCGTTATTGTCACAGACAACTGCGCGAGGGCTCTAGGCTTGTACCAGTATCTACCACGTGGCGCTTTGTTTTGGTTGTGTTTTGTCTCCGGAGTTGGCGGAGTTGTTCAGAAGCGACACCAAGGATGAAGAATTCAATGGATTTAGTGATTTGGAGTGAGATCGAGAGTTTGGTAAACGTGTTAGCTTGTTTTTATGCTTTAGTCTGATTAACTCTTAATATCTTACGTTAACAGACCAGACACGTATTCAGTTTGTTGTCTATGCTTCATGTAGCTTGATTAAATAAAATGTGTTACGTTAGTGTAGTTATCTGATTAAAATATAAGGTACCTGGAGTTGTGTTTAGTTTCATTCACACATGTTTAACACACAAACCCTGCATGTTTAGGCTGAGTGTGTGTTCTGTCTTCTGTCTTTACCTCCGCTCTTGGCCTCCTTGACCTCGGCCTCACTCTGACCGCCCCAGTTCCACATCCAGCCGAACCAGCCCTGAGACTCCTCCTCCTCCATCTTCAGCCCCGGGCGGTAGATCTTAAGGCCTGCTTTACTCGCCTGCAAGCCAAGAAACAAACATTTCTTTAGGCATTGACTCTAAAACACTAAATACCAACTTTGAAACCTTAATGGAAAACGGACAGAAAATACTCTTCTAAACAGACAACTCCAGCCTTCTGTGCCACCATATTATAATGTGGGCGCTGATGTGAGATTGTAGCTTACCTCCACCTCGGCTTGCTGTCTGGCTAATGTGATGTTAAAAATATCCAGCGTCTTCTCCGGCTCCTGGAACAAAGCATTGATCGGTGATTAAAGCGTTGAATGCACCTTCCTCTAATGTGCACCAAGTTTAGAAGACAACACTTAATGAAATCATCAAGTGTACAGTGAGTAACAGCAGACAGAGGTGAAGAACGCTGTGCACCAGACAACATAAAGCTCACAATTAACACGTGCTGCAAACAACGAAATACTAGTGTCCTTTTGTGTAGGCCATAAAAACATCTCCTGGGGTTGAAACTTGTTAAATCAGACCTATCCTGCAAAATCGACTTTTCAGAGCTTTTAACCGTGTTATAGCTGTTTCTCCTTCTCATTTATCCTCTCGAAGTTTTATTTGGAGTGATTCGTGCATGTTTGAGTAATCATTAAATCGTTTACTGTACGTTCTTCAGGCTTTTTTTTTTTATTTTAATCAGTGATACACGTCGGACTCTGCAGCGTCACGTAGTCATTTTGGTACAAATTGAAACAGTCTGCTATATACATTAGTGCCTTTCAAGAGACCCAAAGTGCTTTACAGCGCATTATTCATTCACTCCACACTCAGTGGTGGCCAGTTTCTATTGTAGCCACAGCTGCCCTGGGGCGGACTGACAGAAATGAGGCTGCCAATTCGCGCCTTCGATCACTAGCAACATTCGCTCACACACCATATTCACACTAGGCAATGTGGGTCAAGTGTCTCGCCCGAGGACACAAAGACAGAACTTGATCCGAGCGGGTATTGATCCTCTGACCTTCGGGTCGGGTGACCGCTGCTCTAACCACTGAGCCACTGTCGCCCGTTAAAGGAGACATTATGCAAAACGATGTTCCGTCATTATTATCTTACCCAAAGTCGTTTTTTGAGTAATTCATGCATGTTTGAGTATTCCTGTATTGTCACGCCCCCATCCTCGCCCACATCCCCGCCCACATCCCCGC
>KN474518.1:0-10395 GCA_000787095.1 Periophthalmodon schlosseri
CGGTCATACAGGGACTGGACAGCCCTTTGCAAAGAGCCCCGAGCCACGGACCCCATACTCACAGAGCACCCCCACAGGACCCCACGAGGGACATGGTCGAATGCCTTCTCCAGATCCACAAAACACGTGGACTGGCTGGGCAAAATCCCATGAGCCCTCGAGCACCCAATGAAGAGTATAGAGCTGGTCCAGTGTTCCACGACCAGGACAAAAACCACACTGCTCCTCCTGAATCCGAGGTTCAACTACCGGTCAGATAGACCTTACCAGGGAGGCTGAGGAGTGTGATTCCCCTGTAATTGGAACACACCCCCCGGTTCCCCTTCTTAAACAGAGGGACCACCCTGGTCTGCCATTCCACAGGCACTGTCCCCGACCGCCAAGCAATGTTGCAAAGGTATGTCAGCCAAGACAGCCCCACAGTATCCAGAGACTTAAGATACTCAGGACGGATCTCATCCAACCTCGGAGCCTTGCCACCGAGGAGCTTGCCAACCACCTCGGTGACTTCAGCCAGGGTGATGGATGAGTCTGCCTCTGAGTCCTTAGTCTCTGCTTCCTCCTCAGAAGACGTGACGGTGGAATTAAGGAGATCAAGGCCGACTGATAGTCCTCCTCTATGGCCTCCCGAATTCCTTCCAGCCCCTAGTTTTTACTGCAGCGACTGCATGGGCTGCGGCACGCTTGGCCTGATGGTACTCGTCAGCTGCCTCAGGAGTCCCACAAGCCAATAGAGCCTGATAGCATCCCTTACCTCCAGCGTTCACCACCGGGTTCAGGGATTGCCACCACGACAGGCACCAGAGACCTTGCAACCACAGCTACGAGCAGCCGCATTGACAATCGAGGTGGAGAACATAGCCCACTTGGACTCCATGTCCCCAGCCTCCCCCGGGATGTGTGAGAAGCTCTCCTGGAGGCGTGAGTTGAAGACCCTGCTGACAGAGGGCTCCACCAGACTTTCCCAACAGACCCTCACGATACGCTTGTGTCTGCCAGGTCTGTCCGGCTTCTTCCTCTGCCAGCAGAACCAATTCACAACCAGGTGGTGATTGGTTGACAGCTCTGCCTCTCTCTTCACCCGAGTGTCCAAGACATGCGGCTGAAGGTCAGATGACATGACAACAAAGTCGATCATTGACCTCTGACCTAGCGTGTCCCTGGTGCCATTGCACTGATGGACACCCCTGTGCTCGAACATGGTGTTTATTATGGACAAACTGTGACTAGCACAGGAGTCCAATAACAAAACACCACTCGGGTTCAGATCACCTCTCTCCATGTGTCACTGGCGTTGCCCACGTGGGCGTTGAAGTCCCCCAGTAGAACAACAGAAACATAATGGAAAGTACTTTGATTTAATGTTGACTCGCACTCTATTGTCTTAAGAACGACTGTTGGAGTGTAAGAATGGGTATCGAGTGTCGAGTCTATTCCTTAGTTTTGAGACCTTTTGCTAATAACAGCCCCCTTTCAAACTCTATTTTGATACTATCTCCATGATCCGACCATATATTGGATCCAAAGTGCACTGGCAAGACAAGAAAAGTACTGGTAAATTCGATATTATGTAAAAAGGCAAAACAAATTCATAATTCATTCCCAAATATCCAGCTAACTCACCCCACGCACTGTTCTTTCTGCTTTTGTCCAATTAATCCTTTAAAATCCCAATAAAATAATTAGTCTACTAAAAAAAAATTGGTCGACTAAGACATTAACAATGGATCAATCAACTAATCAACTAAAGGCCTACAGCCCTTAAGAGCAGTGTACTGTTGAGGTCACTGGGAGATTATTCTGCCGTGCTTCTCTTGTTGATGAGGAAAGTACACATAAGAGGACAGAATATCTCCAAAACCGCAGTCCTTGTGGAGTGGTACCAGTCTGCTGAGTCAAAACCAAAAGAGATCCAAGAATGGTCCATATGCGTAGTTTGTTGTGTTTGTGGCTGCATAGTTGGCATTAAAACATAACCACCAATAAAGAAACATGTATTGCTATTCAAGTAATATACTTAGCTGGGTTTTAGTTTAATTAGTTTATATCAATAGTTCAATTCTACAGTTTGCCCACTCCAGTGACAGTACTTACGCTGGTTAAGTTGTGACAGGAAGGAAAAACAGTGGATACTACACCTTTATTGTGTGTTTGTAAAGCAACAATGCAATGTACACTAACAATTTGACAATTCAGTGTTATGAATTCAATCAGAAGTCCTGCATTTAATAATAACCATAGCCATTGTTCTTTATCCAATATGGGCCAATACATAAATCCATAAATTCTATCACAAATGTAGAAGCCTCAACTCAACACAGCCAGAACTGAACCACCATGACCTATTGTTACTGTGGTTCCTTATTAAATCTGAACCATATTATTTCTCACTTTCCATCTGTGGATCAGTTGCACATATGTACCCAAACGGCTGGCTCCGCGGTACAGTAGTGAACCTTAAGTTATTACCACAGCTAGCATTCCAGTGTCCCTTCAACGTTCCGAGTCCTAATTGTAAACACATTGAAAACATTTTTAGAAATATGTAGACAGTTATCAATATGTAATAATTGCGTCAGTCTGACACCACAACAGAGGAGCCGTTTCAAAGATCTAATCCAATTCCCTTCAAGCCTTGGGGTGAAACAAGGCCCTGTGTTGATACTGTGGTTTAAGGTTTTGTACAGATTTACCACAGATAGAGCGTGATATAAGTTTTCCATGTAAAACAATGATCATATCTTTCACGAGGCATGGCGCGATTACTGGTTCCAAGGTGTAATGTTGTTTACAAATGTGTATGAAAACCACTGCAAGGGGTTGTAGTTTGAAATATGGGCTGTTTAGATAAGAAAAACAAATCGATGAAATGGCTTCTCTGTTTGGGTGAATTGCAAAGCTGCGGAATGACGAGGTCTACTGTTACAAATAAAAATGACAGAATTGCTTGTGATTAATATTGAGTGCATACCTCTTTGTGGGCTGCTGTATTGATTAGGGCTGAACACTTTGGTAAAAATATCTAATTGTGATTTTTCTGAAAAGCATTGTGATTGCGATTAGATTTTAAATAGAAGAATTGACAATAAGACTGAAAGATAAGCTACAAAAAACACATTTCAGAACATGCTGGTACAGATCTAAACTACAGGGTTAGCAGTTTTTATGCAGAATAAGGCAGGAGATTTTGTGGCTTGTGGAGGAAATTATGGTACTTAAAAATTGCAGCCTCTGCGAGTTGCTGCTTGCGTCCATTCTAATTGTGGTTTTCATTTTGATTTCTGTTCATGCCTAGTATCGCCGCATCTTCGGTATATTTTAATTATAATTATTAAAATAAGTCTCATTTCATAAATATAAAAGCATTAAGTGTAACAAAAAAATACTGTTGAAAAAGTGTATATTTAAAAAAGGTGATGTAGATTATAATGTGCAATATATAGTTTATCGCATATACTGATATTGATATTGTGAGCCATGAATCCATACATCATATCAAATCGTTAAGGACCCAGTGATTCCCAGTCCTGAAAAAACCCCATATAGACAAACTACACAGTAAGATCCCATACAGCCACAGGGTCAAACCAGGGACCCTCCTGCCTTGTAACCCATTTCTGATCCTTTAAGCCTGAACTCCTCATATAAATATGAAAATAAAAATACCCTCTTTATTTTGAACCACCTAACCAGCATCAAAACAAGCAACAACCCTAATTATTGACTCCAGCCTGAAAGAAGCTCACTCCTCCTCAGTTATATGACACAAGCTGTATTTGAGGCGAGTCTGCTGGATGCATCAGGACAAGCGGTGTAACTTGAACGCATAGCCCACTCCAAACCAGTAGTTTTGAAAAGCCCAGGCCAAGTCACACTTCTGGAAAATCAAGTAAAGCAACACAAACATCAACAACACCACCGCAGTGCAATCGTCTATCATATATCCCTCCGCTAGCAGAACGCAGAGTCTAAACTGGACCAGACCACATGTCCCAATGGATCCCAGGCTGAGCAATGAAAAACACATGCAAGTGACACTACTCTTTCCATACCTGAAAGGAGCACGGAAAAATTACATTATTATTACCAAGTTTGGAAGATGTGTTTTTACTGATCAGCCATGTTAAAGCCATGGTGGAAGAAACCAGACAGATTTATTGTTTTTTATTTAGTGATGTTGGATGAGGTCTTTAAATATGACATGGACTATAAATGTTGCCGCAAAGATGTCAATCAAGCTATAAAATTAGGATCTGGGTTTTCATAATACTATCAGTAGTGCGAGTGAGGATGTGGGTAACATCGTATATTTAGTGGAGTCATTTTTTTCTGTTAGCAGCATGGCAGAAATACTTCTAATTCAACCAGGAGATCTAAAACAACTAAATGAGTTATACTAATGATTATTTTAGTAATCAACAGGCCAGTAATGACTTTTTCATTAATCAACTGATCACAGTATTTTACAAGAGAATATTTACTACTAAAGTGTCTTATTGATGAAACACTCCACATGTTTATTCTCTGTGTTGTAGTTGAGTATAATATAACGATTAATTAATTATGAATGAACTATTGCAATTAATCAGTGCAGAACTGGTGAGATGTAGTGTTTAGTAAATGGGTCAATTTGGTGTTTATAAGTTGCCAGGTTGGTAGGTTTAAAAATACATTTGTTAAAAGAGAGTGCAATGTCTTGATGGCTGTGAGGCAAATGCAGACCGTGATTGGGTAACACTGACAATCATGTGATTTTTCAATCTTGTGGAACAAGATAGAAAATATCTTCCTGGAAGAAATGATGCTTCTAAATTGGCAAGAGATCCACAAAAGTTTGTTGCAAGGATGCTTCATTTTAATTTGTTGAAACATTTTAGGTACAACTCCAGGCTACAGCTGGTGTCCTAATTGTAAAATGTAGTTTGGTTTATGCCTTTTTGAGCAAGAAAACATCCTACTGTGTACTGTGTACTGTGTAAGGTATGTTTGAAATCCTTCAAACAACTAGTACTGTTAAATTCACAGTTGAAAGGATAGGCTAAGGTACACAACATTTACATAAAGTTATCCCATCTCAGTAATTATTTGCATTCAAATTGAAAAATACTGTTCATATCTGCCTTACTTTGACTATGACTTAAGTCCAGCTGACACATGCCGTTTGGAAAGGGTCTTTGTGCGCGGGGCTAGCAAAAATGACCTTCTACAGCTATGCTAATTGGCATACTTTCACATGGGCTGGAATGCTATGATAACATCCAGCGCTCTCGCCAGCGGGCCTTGATCCTGAGGCATTCACTGAGTCAGGGGACCTTGATGTGGATGACAGCAGGTAGAGGCCTCTCTGTGAGCAGGCGGGGTTGGTGGGGGTGAGTGGGGTGTGTAGGTGGAAGTGGTTAGACAAGGAAGGGTGGATGGTACAGAGTGGGCCCCAGTCTGCGTGGGCACGGTGGTGCAGGCTGAGGATTGATGGGCTGGTGATGACAGATGGAGATGTCAGGAAACAGACAGCCATTCAGAGAGGGAGGCTCATCAGCACCTCGGCCCCCGCCTGAGCTCACGTCTAAGGGCTGCTCGGAGCAGAGGAGAGGGGACTGTCCCACATGCCTCCCTCTCACCCACACACTGTCAGTTTGTTATCCTGACTGTGACCAGCCACAGCGGGGGTCCACAGAGCTCATACAGTAGAAGATACTGGGGCTCTATTCCTCCTCTGTTCTCCTGGAGTTAAAAACAAGCCTTAAGCTGAAGAGGAGAGAAATCCAAACAAACCAGGCAGGTTTCTCATCAGGCAGCGACATCCAGGTCACAGTCAGACACAGGGCCTCTCAGAGCACTGCTCCACCACAGGCCCAGTAACGTGAGACAGATAAGAATCAGAGCAGGTCAAACCAGGTCCGCATAAGACGCTTGAACTTAAATATGGACATGGTATAGACTCATACTATGAGATGTTTTTAGGTTGTATTACTGGGATTCAGATGACATCACCACATTCTAAAGGCCAATATTATTTAATACAGGTGGGGGGTATATGTAGTGCCTGTGCATTTCTAAGACATGGTTTATGTGTTAGCACACGTAATGATACTAATAATTTAGCTCCTTAGCAAACTTTTATGAGAGAAACTACAGCCCACAGCATGGAGTTAGTTTGGGACAGTTTCTGAGTGCATTTTGCAGTAAACACTGAGCAACATGAAGCTGTCTGCAGCGGACACAAATGTTTGAACGAAGCTAACGGAGTGCCGCAACTCTAGCTGTCGCATGTGAATGTCTTTCCCAGAAAACTCAAAAGTGAGCGAAATAAAGCCTCAGATAAGTCCTGGATAGATATTCCTGTGGGTCCCGGTGGACAGTGAACAGCTCTAGTCCAGACTGAGAACAGAACTTGCAGACAGAACACCCTGTGACACGAGCATACTCGGGCTGCAGCTCTGTGCTTGGAGTGACAGGAGGAACAAACGGGCTGAGCAGCACCGAGACTCTATTTTCACAGGATTACATTATATCAATATTTAACCCTGTTGCGCCGGATGCTATCGTCGCCGATAGATTTGCGGTTGCGGACTTTTCCTTACCGTAACTCCGCAACCAATTGTGCTATCATGTAAATTCAAACGGCATCTCAAAGCAGAGGCACAGAGCTCTTTAAATATGTTATTGTCATTACGGTAATGCGCTTACGTTGTCCCTCGAAGATGATCAATCAGAGCGCAGCTGTCGCTGCGATCCTCCCAATGCTAAGGAAGCACTTTGGCGACGCTCACACGATAGCATCCGACGCAAAAGGGTTAATATGGCCAAATGTATATCTTGCACAAAATTATATTGATATATTTTAAATACTGATATATAGCCCAGCTCTATCAATAGGGAAAACTGTCTCTTCCCCCCATCTGGGAGTCTGACATCATCACATTCTAGAAACTGAAAGCCACCAATGGTGATCATAAACAATTTATTGCAAGAATAGATTTTGAGAGGACAAAAAGGAAGACCACAAAAAAAGTATAAATTGCTTGCTACTGAAATAAAAACATTTACAAATCATTATTTATCAAATCTGCTGTGGGCCTATTGATATAGCATTTTCAAATCATCAAACTCCATGGTAACACACAGAGGAGGGGCTTGACATCGACAAGTCAGCGCTTTCTGGCCAACAACAATGAAGGCTACTTATTGTTCAACTAACTATCAAACGGAGGTGCTCCTGGGTACCTTATTGGAATACCTATTTTCTGGTACTCCTGTAAGTCCATGGAGGTGATGATTAACCAATCTGAAAACCCACAACTGTCAAATGTTAGGGATGGGACAAGATCTTGTGCCAGAAGATCTCGCAAAACAAAATCGCTACAAGACAAAAAGGGTTAGGTGTTGGAACTATAAGATATAACTCACTAATAAGCAGCACTAGAATGGCAACTAAAATATGAAATCAAATGATTAAAAAATGTTGATGCCAATATTGGAAACTGGAGCACACAATTTATATATTAGGAATTATGTCAAGATCTCGTCTTGTCTCGTTCTTGTGGTCCCAATTTCGTATCTCGTCCCATCTTGTGGAAATTGTCTTGTCACATCCCTATTAAATGTTTTGTTTGGTGACATGCAAAGCCAATCACCAACACAAACACATTAGACGGATGAATGTACCATTGTTGTGAGTGTGTGCTGCAGCCTCGGGGAAAACAAAGTAACCGAAGTCCACTGACTTTCCACATCCCCCCCAGGGACCAACCAGAGGCACGTTCAAAAAATGCTTTCCTGTCCAAACTGATAGCCTTCCGTCGCCATGCTGTGGTCTTGGTTCAGTTTACAGTCATTTGGAGCGTGGGTGGCACAGGAATGTAATCCAAGGAACCCAAGCTTATGGTTAGGTGGGTTAGGGTGGTTGTGTGCTCAAATGGGTGCATCAATTTTCACACAACATAAAAAAGTGCTAGTTGCTAGATGAAGCATGGTATTTATTTTGATAGGTTAAATGTCATTAATAAACAGCGATGGTACCATTTACCAAAATATCTCAACGTTTGTACAAGAAAATAACAAGCCAATTTTAACAGCTTTAACAACCTGTATCAAAAACAGATCATTGACATCAATTTCCAATTTGCATTTCCTGTGGGGGGCCTGTCACCTGCTTACCCCATGGAGATATTATTGCTTTGCCAGGAATGTTAAACTTATCTTAGTCTTGAATTTATTTAATAACTGCCTTACAGCTAAAAAATAATGTTTGCATTGCAAAAGGGCGTTTGGACTGAATGCGGAATGCGCGTTTTGCGTGAGTGATTCCCATGGTAACCCTATGTAGAGACACATTGTTGCATGATTAAAGTGCTGCAGGGTTACACGGGCAGCACAAACCATTTTACGAGTTTCGGGCGGATCAAGAGGCATAAACTAGGTGACTGGGCATTCAAACGTGAACAACAGGTAGACTGGTGCACCTTTAATCTCAACCATTGATCCCTAAGTGCTTTAAGTGCTCTGAAGTCTTAAAGTGGTATTGATCAAAGATACTCGATGTCTTCTTGTGGAAGTGATGATTCTTTATTGGAAGAAAATAAAGGATTAAAGAGCAGCAGAGACCAAGTACTCCACTGTAAATCTATACAGGGCCTCTTTAAACTACTTGCATTCTATTGGACAGAGCAATAGATTATGTCTGTCTCTTTCTCTCACATTTAATTCAATTCTATCTATCAATTCTATCTGAAACTAGAAGCACATGACCAATGTTTCCACTTGGGAAATATAACTGAACTGCAGTTTTTCCACCGACAATATTTGATAGAGTATTTCTCTTTCACTGCTCAAAGCCAAATGTGTATCCCATGCTGGCTTTAAGGTCTAACCAAGGTCTAAAACCAGATTGAATGAAGACTAAACAAGAATAAAACCAGGACTTAAGCAGGTCTCAAGTAGGTCTAAGTAGGTCAATTCTGATACCAAACTAGGTTAAACCAAACTTTAAAAATGAACCAGATCTAAATTGATAAAAATCAGTGACTTTTTAATACAGACCTAAGGAAAATTCTCATTAACTGCAAAAAGGTGCAGTTCAAACTTGTCTGAACGATTTGGGAAAAATATCTAATTGCACTCTTTCAGACAAGCATTATGATTGCAATTAGATTAGTAGTTAATTAATAGTACGGTTTATGTTCTAATAGGATTCTGTTCAAAGTTCACATTTTAAATGCTTCTAACAGAATTGACAAAAAGACTTGTACAGATCTAAACTTAGAGGGTGTTTTTGTGCAGAATAACACAAAGTATTTTGTTGTTGGCAGAGGACACGTAAAAAAAGTCAGACTAATTTACTAATTGCATCCATTCAAATTGTGATTGCATTTTGATTGCGTTTAATCTTATAGCTCTAGTTTCAACTGTGCGAAAATGCCTCATAACAAGGACAAGAAAAGCTAACTAGGACAGTTCCTGAAGTAAACTACTAAACCAGCTCTAAACTAGCCTCCAGAGAGTACCAGCAGAAGTGAAGATTGTAATAAAATTTCAGAACTTCTGTCATAAGCTTCGTCGGCCATTCCAGCTGTTAAGGCTTGTGTTTGAGATTTTCAATATTACACATTTTACCACTCTTCACAGTAACTGAATGGCCTGTGCAAATATGAACCCTTGGGTCTAATGTAGATGGACTGCAGAGCGTTCCTCTATGAGCAGATACTTAGACCTTGAGGTAATGGCTTCCATGTGGAGAGCCCGTAGTCCAAACACAACTTGTAATAACAGCACAGATAAAGGATGGTGTTGTTGCAGAGAATTTCATAATCTTCAAAGCACACCTTTCCCTGCCGCGAGGCCCTAACACTGGGTCAGCACACTAATGTCACCCAAAAAAATTCCAATACAAATACAATGTGGAGCTGTATAACGATTTCACTTTGTCCCATTTTATGGTCATCTAGTCATAGAGTTGCTTAACTACCTACAGTGGGGCAAAAAAGTATTTAGTCAGCCACCAATTGTGCAAATTCTCCCACTTAAAAAGATGAGAGAGGCCTGTAATTTTCATCATAGGTACACTTCAACTATGAGAGACAAAATGAGAAAAAAAAATCCTGAAAATCACATTGTCTGATTTGTAAAGAATTTATTTGCAAAAAATGGTGGAAAATAAGTATTTGGTCAATAACAAAACTTCATCTCAATACTTTGTTATATACCCTTTGTTGGCAATGACAGAGGTCAAATGTTTTCTGTAAGTCTCCACAAGGTTTGCACACACTGTTGCTGGTAGTTTGGTCCATTCCTCTATGCAGATCTCCTCTAGAGCAGTGGTGTTTTGGGGCTGTCGCTGGGCAACACGGACTTTCAACTCCCTCCAAAGATTTTCTATGGGGTTGAGATCTGGAGACT
>JACM01033011.1:0-10167 GCA_000787095.1 Periophthalmodon schlosseri
CCCTCCAAACTCCCCCTCTCCCCTCCACACTCCCCCTCTCCCTTCCAAACCCCCCCTCTCCGATGCTCCCGCTCTGGGCACTCCTCGGGCTTGTTGTGGGTGGTCTGTGTTGATCTCTTCACTCTGACAGCACAGTCATAACAGACTCTTGTGAGTGCGTGTACCTCAGTGTGATTCACAGCACAACACTCAAAACAAGGGATTAAACAGCCTACGACATGCTAGGCTAAAACACACTTAATCACATTTCACATTTCAACCAAAAAATCTTAGCTAGCTTTTTCAACTTTGGTTAAGTTTATCATTCTACTTCCTGGTTGGACACCGGCAGCTGATATGACCATAGACTGTATGTGCAAATGGACATAGCTAACGCGCTAGCCGCCGCGTTCCAAACAGGAAGTGAGCATGGGCGCACTTTCAGCTCCATCGGCTCTGGCTCCAATTCACTTTCTGTTGAAAAGCTGTGGCCCCTCTCTGTGTAACTGCTGCTGTCAGACTCGTCATTTTGGTCTTAAATGTTCGTATTAACCCGCTCTACATGATCCTGATGTTTTTATTTTGCTATTTTGTCCATAAGTTTCATTTGACTGGAGCCGAGCGCTGCGGATGACGTCACACTTCTTTACACCATCTATGGATTTGACATACGTAGAGTTAATTCCATAACCGTTACCTAGCGACCATAACGTTAACAAGGGCCAAAACTTGTCAAAACTGCACAATAGTTATAATTAGACTAATTAAAATAAATTACAACACTTTTATTTTGTTAAATGAAGGTTGAAAGTGTCAGAAAAGTGTCTTCCTTGTGCATTTTGGATGGAATTTTCCGTGACGACATAAGTAGACGGATTCTGTTTTAGAACTTCCTGTATTTCCTGTTTACTTCCTGTATTTCTGAACTTTACTTTTCAACCTTTTTTTTTTTTTTTTCCATAAACAGCCACTTATATTTGAGAATCATTTGTCTTGTCCACTACACATATATTGTATAAGAAGCTCTTGAGGTCAAAATATGTCCATGTTTTATCGTCAGAGAAACAGGAACTGCAGTGTTAGCATGCTAGTTGTTTTTAGCATTACCTCGAAGGCAAAACTCCGCTTTTGTCTGTAAGTTGTGGCTTATAAACGCATCGTGCTGAATAATTAGGATGTTCTCAATGCATAAAGTAAATGAGCAATAACTGTGGACCACTGCAAACCGTTTAAAATGATCTTGTTCTGTTTTTCATGTTTTTAAAACGGTAAAAATGAGGTACAGCGGCTTTAACAAAAGTAGCAAAACTAGCAAAACTATCCCACCAAACCAAGTAGTAGTTGAAACTTGTCGTACGCACTTTGACATGGGTCTCAGCGGCAGTTTTAGGCCCTGCGCTCTGGGTTGGGAAACCGGGACAGAGGCTCCTTTTGTGGGAAAAAACAGTGAAATCCTGCATATGTTCTGGAGGAATGTCAACACGATTCCAGCGAAGATCCGACTCCGGTGACATCATCCTCCGGTCCGACCCGAACACAAAACTCTATGCGCTGCTAATCTCTGAGCATCACATTATTATAGATCCTGTTGATACCTTTCAGCTGATGTAATCAACGTTCCCTGAGGGGTGAAGCTAACTAGAGGCACTGCTCTGTCTGAAGGTCTGAAGCTCTGTTACTCAAGTTAGACTTTAATCTGAGCTTTGTTTTAACACAATCTGACCAGAAAGAACTGATTTATCTGGAACGTCAACAGTTGAGCTGATTTGTGCTGTTAAAAAAGTCCCTCTCGAGTAACGTTACAGTCACAAGTTAGCTAGCATTAGCCAACAGTTTTTCAGTTAGTCGCTCTCATTTTTTTGTTGAAAATCAAACACTTAAACAGGACCATGAACGATCGTATTCATCACAGGCTCCTGAAAATGTGTTGTTTAAGTCCATTTGGTATTTTTTCTTGAGTTTTCAGACAATCTTAACACGTATTTGGCACCGTTTGCTAATATGTGCATTGTGTCGCCATGGTAACTGCTGGTGAGTTAAAATGTCGTTTCCTCGTCACAAACAGACCTGGAGTTGTGTTTTGTTTCATTCACACATTTTTAACACACAAACCCTGCATGTTTAAGCCGAGTTCTTCTCTCAAACTGAAATCACTCTGTTCCACCTTGTGATGTCATGTGGTAATACAGGAGGTGCTCCGCTGTGTTTTTAAACTCCAAACACTTTCACTAGAATCATTTGGATAATTTCAGCCCTGGAATTGCCGATCTCTACTGAACTAAAGGTAAAATGTAGAAAACTACCACTTCATGACATCACAAGGTGGACCAGAGCATTATGAGCTTTGGAGATGTAGACGGACTAATAATAAAGTGTTACTCAAACATGTGTGAATGAAACAAAACACAACTCCAGGTCTGTTTTTGAGGAGGAAACAACATTATACCATGACTTAAACCTCACAAGAATCAATTTATCATTTTTCATTCTGTTTTTGAGAGGAAACAACATTATACCATGACTTAAACCTCACAAGAATCAATTTATCATTTTTCATTTTTATTACGAAAAATGGGCAACTTTAAAACTTTACTATGGAACGTTCCAGACAAAGCGAGAACATCTCCATGGAGACAAGCAGGACTTTATTGAAATGGGTAAAAATAGTATAGTTTATATGACTTGTTGTGTGGTTGGATAAACATGTGGAGTAATGAATATTTTAAATAAACGCTCCAACGCAAAACATAGTCATTTCGCTTTTGCGTCACGCCGTATTGTAAACACAGGTACACCGACTTTAGCCGTTAGCGTAGCGGCGACATCATCACATTCTGCAATCTGAAAACAATTAAAGGGGCAGGCGGCTTTAACGGTGACACATAAAACCCAATGCATTTACAATATCTGAGCGTTATAAATGATTACAGCTCTTTGTGTTTTTATGTCGCCATGGCACCTCCAAATGACACAACCGAGACGGGAACATTTCACCCCCCTCCGCTCCCCAAACCTGCCACTTTCATGTGCGCGCCCATAAAACATTAACAACCCAAATTAACTAAAGACCGCAATCCCGCCAAACGTACCAATTAACCCACGATAATCATAATAATAATTTCTTTAAGTCTTTGATGGTCACTGCTATTCAAGTTTAAATGTCAGGATTCTATTGTATGAGCGGCGCTGGAGTAACCCCGAGGCCGAACGCGCTGCTCAAACAAGAACATCACGAACGCACTTCAAAGCGCAACTGCTAGAACGGCAATATGACAAGAATTCATCATCGGAAATGGGTTTGGTGTTTGTAATCCCGAATTTGGCGCCGCTCCAACGCACCTGGCGCCCGCAAACTCGTACACAGGGAAAAAGAAAGGATCGGCGAAGATTTAAGGGGACAAATTGGAGAGAGAGATCGCCAAACAGTAGCGTAAGCCCGGTTTAGCGGCTTCCCTTCGGCCTAGCCTTCTGCGGTCAGGGCCTATTCACCGGCATCAAAAGCGGGACGAGGATGCTGTACTGAAAAGAGCCGGCGCAGATTTGAATGTAAACAAAAGCTCCGAGTACATTGAAAAGGCCTTTAACGAGACAAAGAGGAGAGGATAATACGTAAGGGAGTCTACTTGTTGACTTTTGTGTCGGCTGCAGATTTGTTTGCTGTGGGAGAGAGTAAACGACAGAGGAGGAAGCGAATATCAGACAGTTTGATCTCAAAAAACAGATATATGTGTTTGAATTGCAAAAATTGCAATTATTTACATGAAAAAAACAGAAGTAGTTCAGTTTTGACGGTTTGCAGTGGTTCAGAGTTATTCCTCACTTACGTTACGCATTCAGAACATTCTAATTATTCACCATGATGTGTTTATAAGCAAAAAAAACAGTAGAGTTTTGCTGTCACGGTAAAGCTAACAAGAACTAGCATGCTAACTGTGCACTTCCTCATTACCGGACAATAAAACGCTTTATAATTAGTCTGGAAAGTTATTCAGAACATCCTAATTATTCACCACGAGGAGTTTATAAGCGCTTTTCAAATCTTCTCAAAAAGACCAGTGAGGAGTTTTGCTGTCACGGCGAAACTAACAAGACCTAGCATGCTAACCGCGCACTTCCTGATTATCGGACAATAAAATGCTTTATAATTAGTCTGCAAAGATATTTTTTAAGTTTTTTTCAAATGGGCTTCTTGAACTTTCTTGACTATTCGTTTTTTCAAATTCATCTGATTTTTTAATATTTATTTATTTCATTTTTTGGACTGGTTACGAATTAAACTTGCACTACGTAACCTTTCTGGTGGAGCGAACGCCACCGGCTTGTTTCCATGGAGATTGTATCGCTTTGTTTGCTTGTTTTGTGACCGTATGGCGTTAATAGACTGTATCTCCAAGGCAACAAGAAAATAGTGACAGCAGCTCAGTCGGTAGAGCGTTTGTCCACTGATCCGAAGGTTGGTGGTTCAAATCCCGCTCTCGACATAAACGTCATTGGTTGAGTGGTCAGATCCACTGACCCACAGGTTGGCGGTGCGATTCCAGCTCATACAGTCATTGCGTCCTTGGGCAAGACCTTGGTTCCTTGAAGTTTCTCGAGTGCCTTGAAGGTGGAAAACCGTAAGTGACGCCTCCAGGCCAAGTTACAGGTCAGATCTGTGGGGGTGACCCTGCTCACAGTGAATGCATGTTTTCGAGGTATTTTTGGCGGGAATACGGATAGTAGCTGTAGTCAATATTTATCATAGTTTTACATCAGTTAAGTAGCAGTTTGTGGAAAAAAGTTGAGAAGAAAAGTACAAAAATACAGGGAGTTCTAAAACAGTCCCTCTACTTATGTCCTCAATATGGAAACTCCACCCAAAATGCAGAGACTTTGCAGAAGGAAGGATTTTTCTAGCAGTTTAAACCCTCATTTCACAAAATAAAGGTGTTGTCATTTATTTTTATTTGTCTAATCATAACTAGCTTTGGCCCTTGTTTACATTATGGTTGCTGCAGTTACGGAATTACCTCTACGTGTGTCATATCTGCTGCCCGTGTCCAACCGGGAAGTACAAGGATAAACATTACCAAAATTGAAAAAAAAAAAGCAATAAATTTAGTAAAATTTTAAATATAATGATTCTAAGTATGTTCTAATCTGGCGTATGCACTTTAAACATCATATATTACGCAAAATCGACTCTTGTGAGCGTTAAATCATGTTATAATGTGGTTACCTCCTCAAAAACAGACCTGGAGTTGTGTTTTGTTTCATTCACACATGTTTGAGTAACTTTTTTTATTAGTCTGTCAACATCTCCAAAGCTCAAAACGCTCTGTTCCACCTTGTGATGTCATGAAGCGGTAGATTTCAAGTTAGCAGCTACGTTTTACCTTTACTTCAGTAGAGATTGGTAATTCCAGGTCTGAAATTATGCAAATGATTCTAGTGAAGGTGTGTGGAGTTTAAAAACACAGTGGAGCACTTCCTGTATTACCACATGACATCACAAGGTGGAACAGAGCGTTTTGCATTTGAAAGAAGAACTCAGCCTAAATACGCAGGGTTTGTGCGTTAAACATGTGTGAATGAAACAAAAACTCCAGGTCTGTTTGTGACGAGGAAACAACATTAGAACATGAATCAGAAAATAGCGTAACGTGGCCCTTTAACGACACAAAGAGGAGAGGATAATGGCGATAAGAGAGTCTTGTTGACTTAGCCGTGGGGTTAGAAAAACAGCCCGAAAAGATGTGTTTGCTGTGGGTTAGAGAGTAAACGGAGAGGAGGAACGCCCAATGGGAACCGGCACAGATCGCATGCACTCCACACCAAAAACAACACGGAGCAGGCCGGGGCAGAGGAGAGGGGCAGGCAGGGGCTTGTACGGGGGGGAAAAAGAGGCTCCGGGACGGGGAGAGAGTACAGGGATAACAGGAGGGACATCCAAGGCGTGGTGAGGTGAGGTTTACCTTGGACAGGTGAGGAGAGGGGGGAGAGAGAGGGGAGGGGGTTAGAAAAATAAGGGGGGTATTGGGGCAGAAAAGTTACACCTGGTGCGTGGGGGGCGGGGGGCATTAAAGGGCCCATGTTACGCTATTTTCCGATCTATGTTACAACGTTGTTTCCTCGTCACAAACAGACCTGGAGTTGTGTTTTGTTTCGTTCATGTTTAACACACAAAACCTGCATGTTTAAGCTGAGTTCTTCTCTCAAACAGAAAACACTCTGTTCCACCTTGTGATGTCATGTGGTGATACAGGAAGTGCTCCATTGTGTTTTCAGACTCCACACACCTTCACTAGAATCATTTGGATAAGTTCAGTAAGTTCAGCCCTGGAAATGCCATTCTCTACTGAACTAAAGGTAAAAGGAGCTGTTAACTTGAAAACTACCACTTTATGACATCACAAGGTGGAACAAAGCATTTGGGGTTTTGGAGATGTTGACACACTAATAACAAAGCGTTACTCGAACATGTGTGAATGGAAAAAAACACAACTCCAGGTCTGTTTTTGAGGACGTAACAACATTATAACATGACTAAAACCTCACAAGAATCCGAAAATTTTATATTAGTGTTGTTTAATTTGGGGTAAGAAAATTGGCATTTCAGGCCCTGATATGACCAGTGGCTGTCATTGTGTCCATGGGCAAGACATTTCACCCACCTTGTATGACTGTACTTATGACTGTGGTATGAAGGGTTTTAAACTAATACATGAAGAGTGCTTTGTTTTTTCCCAGCCTCCAATGAGGACCCCCAACAAGACCGACCGAACACCTGCGCAAACTTTTGGATTTTTTTCTGTTTTGAACTTTGGTGATGTCCGGAGAGGTCGTTTCACCGCATTTGACCCATCCTCCAGTGTCACCGGGGCGACCGGTCAGGAGCAGAGGGACCCAGATCTTGAGCTAGTCTTGGTCAGGACTACGTTAACTGGAGGATTTGACCTTTCGTGCATGTTTTGGGTTGACGGTGGAAACTGTGCCCGGCGCGAACTCACACAGACACAGGGAGAACATGCAAACTCCACACAGAAAGGCCCGGGAGTCGAACCCAGAACCACCCTGCAACGGTGGTGCCAGGGCTGTAGTATCTGCACCAGGGGCATTGGGAGTTGGGAGAATATCCAAAAAACATTCTGTAATCTTCAAAAACCATTCAAGTGAGTAGTTTTATCGTCAGTATAACAATTCAATTTTGAGTTGTTTTTTTTTTTTTTCAAATTGTCAAGTCCTCATGAAGACCGGTCTACGTGTATTAACTTTCGTACCCCGTCGTCCCCGAATCAAAACTGTGAAACCCGAACATGTATTTTCGCATCAACGTCCCCCGCGAACGCAGAAACGATTCGCTCCTCGCCGTATTAACCTCGGCATTAGCGATACTGACGTCCGGACACGTTTTTCTAACCTAGCATCGACGTTAGCCGTGTCCCAGCTAGCATATCCGCGGTGACAGTGATCCGTGCTGCGTTGGTGTAATTAGATTAAGTTGATCCACACTTTGGTATTTGTGTGAGTGACTGGCTAACGTGCGCTAACCCTTTAATAAGCTTTGGGCCTATGTCATTAATTCGGAGCGCCTGCGTGTTCTGTCAGTGTGTTGACTAAAGCCTTGTTAAAACAGGCCTAATCCCGCTTCGGCAGAACACAACCTGCAACCGGGGACCGCGCGGCCGTTCCGAGGTGAGTGTGGAATCGTCCGGACGGTCTGTTTGGCATGAGTGAAATCCGGGAGGCACTAAATACTCCGGGATACAGGACCACTCCCCGACGCAGGTTTAAGTTTAAGTTTTATCCAAATACGAAACGTGCCATGAAATTACTCGTGAGGGATCGCATGAACGGCATTGTCTGGGAAGTTGTCGACCGGGGAAACGTAATGACTTTTAATACTTTGCGGTTCTAAGACGCAGCAGGGTGGTGTAAGCCCGTGTCCTACTTATGCTAAAGGTTTCTGTTATAAGCACTATTTTTCAGACGTCAATGTGAAGATAGGGGAACTTTTAGACGACTTACCTGTGGTATTTTTGATGTTGTCTGAAAAGTTCCACAGTATTGCATTAAACAGCGTCATGACAGACGCCAATGGCCGAGTTACTGGTCGATTCTGTGGAGCAGCAACACTGATCGCAGTAAAATACATGTTTTAAAGGTTCTATATTACACAAAACTGACTCTTGTGAGCTTTAAGTCATGTTATAATGTTGTTACCTCCTCAAAAACACCTGGAGTTGTGTTTTGTTTCATTCACACATGTTTGAGTAACTGGTTATTATTAGTCTGTCTACATTTCCAAAGCTCAAAATGCTCTGTTCCACCTTGTGATGTCATGAAGTGGTAGTTTTCAAGTTAACCGCTACCTTTGACCTTTAGTTCAGTAGAGATTGGCAATTCCAGGGGCTGAAATCATCCAAATGATTCTAGTAAAGGTGTGTGGAGTTTAAAAACACAGCGGAGCACTTCCTGTATTACCAAATGACATCACAAGGTGGAACAGAGTGTTTTCACTATGAGAGAAGAACTGTGTTAAACATGAATGAAACAAAACACAACTCCAGGTCTGTTTGTGATGAGGAAACCACATTAGGACATAGATCAGAAAATGGTGCAACATAGGCCCTTTAAATAACATCTTAGCTATTAAACACCTCTAATTTAATAAATGCAAGATAGATAAGATTAATGCCATACTGTGGAACATTCCCAGTAGGTGACGCCACCAGGCCAAGTTACAGGTCAGGTCTGTGGAGAGGTGACTGGTAAACCGTTGAGTGAAGCAGTCTAAATTACATTAGAAATAGTAGCTGCTAACATCAAAGTTGGGTAATTGCATTTTAAAGGAAATGCAGATATTAAAATGAGATAAATGGACTTTAAAAACCCAGAGGAGCATCTTTGGATGACACCAGATCAAGACATGAGGTTTGAAATGGTAAACGGTCACATTTTTATACGCCGCTTTTCCACCTTCAAGTCACTCGGAGCATTTTACATCAAGGAACCGCTCACCCATTCACACACACATTCACACGCCAATGTACTGAGATGAGCAAGGCGGGTTAAGTGTCTTGCCCAAGGACGCAACAACAGCGTTCATTCATTCATCTGTGGGAGCTGGAATCGCACCGCCAACCTGTGAGTCGGGGGATCTGACCGCGCAACCGATGATGTTTACGTCGAGAGCGGGATTCGAACCGCCAACGTTCAGATCGGTGGACAAACGCTCTACCGACTATTCTCCACAGACTATTTCTAGATTAATCAAACATACGGGAAAAAACAAGCTCTTCCAGTGCTGTTTTTGGTGCGTTTGAGGAGGAGGAGCGCGGTTTCACCAGCGCAGTTTGGGGCCCGTGGTTTGGCTCCCGTGGGCTGCAGATACATTAGGCAAATCTGGTTTGTTTTTGCTTTTTGGAGCAATTATAATTATGACAGACAGGGGGCCTCGCCACAAACAGAGCATCCAGCGCCATCGCTTTAAATTGCTCTCCTCTGCTTTTCACTACGAACCTGGGAACCTGACTTTATAATGATAATATACAAACAGATATTCAGTTCTGACGTCCAAACTATAAAAATTTACTTTTACTCACAGCACGAATTTTTAAAGTTTTAAAGCAGCACTGTGTAACTTTCATTTATTCAGTTACAGGTGTTTATTGCTAACCGAGCCTTTTAAAAACACGCATTCTTACGGTAACGAGGCTCACCGCTCCACAGATCTCACCTGTAACTGTGTGTTGCGGTGCCGCCTGCTTGTCTCCGTGGAGCCAGACCCGTTAAACCTTGACCTTTAAGCGAAACGGAACATCAGGTGCGTTTAAGATGGAGAAGCGTCTGGGGAGGGGCAAGTCTGCGCCTCTTCTCACAGATGGATGGATGGATGATCTTAACCTTAACCATAGTCACCACTTGCCTAACCTTAACCTAAACTCTAACCTTAAACTATTTCAACTCAAATCTAAACTTTAAACCATGTTCTTCTAATAAAAACATGTTGAATTTTTGATTTTTTACACATAAAAGAGGCAGGTCCCCATTACGTGAGTGTAAGTCCCCACATTGTAATAAACGCCCGTCCGCGCACGCACTCACACACACGCACTCGCTGTTTGGTGAAATTGAATTACGACTCTAGGTCCGACCGGGCGCGTGTTGCCTCCGGTGGCCAGACGCGGACGCGCAGATGGTCCGGGT
>KN474519.1:0-31509 GCA_000787095.1 Periophthalmodon schlosseri
GGAATCTGACCGTGCCATGATGTCAGGGATAACAATTACATCACAGTTTGTTTACATTTAAAAATATGTATTTGTAAATTTTTTTTTTTTTAAAAAGTCACCTATTTGTTTACAATTTCTGTTTGTTAGCTAGGTCTGTTGAACCACACTAAGTGTGAACTGTGCCTGAGTCATATTTTGCATAATCGTTCAAGCCCGTAATGGGTGCTCTCACACCTATTAGCACACTGGCTAACACTATTGTTTTCCTTGTTTTGATTTAGGTGTGAGGATGGAGTTATAAATAGGAGATAAGTGATGTCTAAGCCCCCCCATTCTTGCTAAAAGATGGATTGTCTTGGATTGTCTAAAATTGCTTTTTTAACTCCCCTCTCAAACCATTTATTTTCTTTGGCTAAGATCTGTACCTCACTAATTTCAAAGAAGTGGTTAGTGACTTTGACATGGAGATGTACAGCAGATTGGGGTCCAGAGCTGCTCCCGACGGTGTTGATACATTCTCTTATGGAGTAGCTGTTTTGTTTCTCAAATATAACGCTCACTGCAGTCTTCACTATACTGAATGGAGTAGACCACATTGCTTTGTTTGTGGCAATAGTGATAGCCAGTATGCTAATAAGTGAGAGAGCACCCATTAGGGGCCTGAACGATTATGCAAAATATGACTCAGGCACAGTTCACACTTAGTGTGGTTCAACAGACCTAGCTAACAAACAGAAACTGTAAACAAATAGGTGTGTTAGTTTCAGTGTAATTAGCTCCTCTCTTCAGACAGATATAAGGCAGTGTCCACCAGTAGTCTGACCAGAACTAAAGAAGCCACTTGGATTAGCGGAGAAACGTCTTCACTCTAAAACTTTTGTCCAGTTGACAGAATTGAATTTTTCTTTTTCTATGGATCATACCGGGCCAACTGAGGGATAACACAGAAACCAGACAAAAGCACATAGGTCTTCTTTAAACATTATACTGACTGTATAAATGTGTTCTTTTTCTCCACAGAAATCCAGATATTATACTTCAATAAGTATAAAACGCATTGATACTAACCAAACCATTCAAATGCATGGGTGCAGATGGATTGTGCTACCTGACTGTCTGACTACAATAGTTGGGAAAGTGTGGAAAAGTATGTTTGAGCATTAAGTAAAGAAACAGACTGCAAAGCATCATTGTCATCACAGCAGATCAATGCATCCTTCTCCCTCCATGATTCTACTAAGTAACTTAAGTGCACGATGTAAGTTTTCTGGTGGTCTGCTTGTCTCCATGGAGATGTTATTGCATTGCCTACAGTATAGCCTTAACATTTTCTCATCTCCATGAAGATTAGCAGACCATCAGAAAACTTACATTGTGCACCTTTAAGTTACATGTGAGATCTGTGGAGAGGTGACCCCACTCACACTAAGAATACATGTTTTTCAATTGAATGTTTGCAAGATATATATGTTTAATGCCATACTGTGGAACAAAGCAATAACATTTCCATGGAGACAAGCAGGTGGCAGGCCCCACTAGAAAAATTTCCATAGTGTACCTTTTGCCTTCTCCTCACTGGGCTAGACAATAAGTTGCAGATGAACAGGACATTGTTTATCTCTGCTCTCTCTATATTCATTTGCCGTTTGTTTTTTTCTCTCCTAGCATGCTCTCTGTCTCACCCAGGCTTCTGCTACTCTGATGGTAACAAAGCTGTTATTCTTCCCTAGCCCCTTGAGCCCATACACATTTCCCTCACGTCTAACGAGTTCAAATTTAAACCTGGAAAGCGTTGTCTAGACTAAAGTCATCAGCTGCAATTATGTTTTCTTTCCCAATTCTCTATGAAATAATAGAAATCCAGGTGAAAGCAGAATAGAAAGGCAATGGAAAGGCTTTAGGTGAGCCAGTGCATGCATGTTAACAAGGTTTGTATTGATTGTGCTGCATCTATTGGCTTCCTGTGTATCAGACAGCATGCTGAGTGAAAGGGCTAGTAGCTCTATTTGAAATTATTGGATGGATTTGAATGGCTAGATTTAGTTTGTTTGTGAGTGACAGAAGCAGGTTGCAGTAGGTAAAGTGTATCGCTGCACCAACCAGAGTGAATTTTAACAAAGTCCTATTTATTAAAGCAACATTTGAAGCTATCTTTTAGAGCAGAAATAGAAATAAGACTGCAGTTTCCATGTAACTATAAAGGTTACAACTCTTGGGATTTCCAATGCTTCTAACATCTCCCTCTACACTTGACATTCATCTTGTGTGGCTTACCTACAGAATTGTTCCCAAGGAATCACTACAGCTCAGTGACAGTAGCTCAGTCAGTAAAGTGTTTGTCCACTGGTCCAAAGGTCCCCGGTCGAATCACACTTTTGACCTAAACATCATTGGTTGAGCAGTTAGATCCACTGACCCACAGGTTAGTGGTGTGATTCCTGCTCCCACAGATAAAACCTGTTGTATCCTTGGGCAAGACACTTAACCCACCTCGCCCCCAGTGTCTGCGTACACTGGTGTATGAGTTTGTGTGAATGGGTGAGTGGTTCCTTGCTGTAAAATGCTTTGAGTGCCTTGAAGGTGGAAAAGTGTTATATAAATGTGCTCATTTACCATTTCATCGTCTAACTACAATAAACTTAATTAAAAATATGAATTACTCCTTGAGTAAAAAATTAAAGTTTAAAGTTTTGTAAGTGTATGTGAGCGTGTGTGTGTGCACTTAAAAACATTTACAATTTCAGAAAGATGGTTGAATGGTTGATTCAATAATGTCATTTTATTAGGGTTAGGAACTGACACATATTATAAGTGGCATGACATGTATGGGTAATGTACAATTTTAACTTTAGCTAAATTCAACACCATCTTACTCATCAAATCACTTTTTACCAGGAAAAAGTTGACTTGGAAATAAATGTGTAAATATTATGTTTTGCTATCTAATTCTTTTGTGTTGATCCTAGTTTAGATACACTTAAGAAAACTTCATATCAAACCACATATCATATTTAAAATGAATGCTAATGTTTTACTTCTTCTTACCATCTTCAGTTAGTCGATATCTATTATTTTCAATGCATCATACCATTGATTTCCTCAAAAGCAGCCAAAGCAGAGCCGTCAGAGCTTGTCTTTACAGTATTGGTGTAAAGGCTCAATTTGCAGGTGAATTCGATGAGCTTTGGGCAAACGACAGCTGCATCAGCACTGCAAATCACCAGGAACCCCACAATCCATATCCCACAGCTACAGTGCTAATAAACAATGCCGCCATTTTGAATGAAGTTTAACCATTAGATGAGAGGAGACAAAGTGACCAGGATTCGAGTCAGAGATTAGGTTGCTTATTTTGAAAGCATATTTTGCCCTGTAATGCTTGAAGAGTTGTATCTTTTCTGCTATTTAAGTCACATTTTGACATGAAGAAATGCCTAAAGGGGTAGTTTATTTCAACATAATTGGCATGATTTGTTTTGAGCTTTTTATGCGTAAGCAATGTCCATTTTTAGTTGCAGAGACAAAGTGATGACATAAAAGCGACACTGGCTCAGATGGCACAGTGGTCATCTTATAACAGAAGATTTGCAGTTCATTTCCATTTTTGGCCAGTTGTTTTGTCCTTGACCAAGACACTTCACCCACCTTGCTCATCTATGAAAGTATTTTGTGTGTATGTTGGTTTTCTGCTGGTTAATTCAACAGCTACAGCAGTTGCACTAGTTGCTTGCCACTGCTGAGTTTGGAGAGTGACTGAAATAGTAAAAGAAAAATTCAAATCTGTCAGCTGGACAAAAAACTTGTAGGAGTGAAGACGTTTCATGTTTTTGTCCAGTTGACAGATTTGAATTTTTCTTTTACTATGGATCATACCTGGACGACTTAGGGATTACACAGACATCTTTTCAAGAAATACGAGTGAATGAAATGTTATTTATGGTGGACTGCTGGTTCCATACTGTGCACAAGTTGGTTTTGTGTGTCCTTAGGTGATTCTCTCAAAGTCTTTACTACTACAGCTGTAAACGTATTGTTATATATACATATTCAGTGTATGTAATGAGAGTGCAATCAGAGTGAGAGGTCTTAAGCACAACTTTCTATTAGTGATAAGCCTCATTGACTTGAGAGGAAAGAGCTCCTTATGCACAATCTCCAGGGATGCACAGAGGCAAAGTGGTGGGCACTCCTGTCTCTTTGTAAGGTGAGGTAATTGTAGGTTTTATTATTGTATAGGGCTGTCTGACCCACAAGCAGAGTGCATTTCCTTTCTGTGTTGATGTAGCTTTTCTCTTGGGTAACTGAACTTCTTACCCCTTTACAGAACATGACCCTGCAACTCACTACTATTACTATATATATCAGGATGCAGTCAATCTGAAACCTGCTGTTGTGGAATAATTATTGCTTTTTCTGTAAATTTTACTTGGATGCAACCAATAGGAAAAAAAAAAAAGACTAAACTGACAATTTATTATCACCAACCCAGATATATGTAAGTTACTGAATATGTGAATTCACACACACATTCACACACCAATGTACACAGACACTGGGGGCGAGGAGGGTTAAGTGTCTTGCCCAAGGACACAACAACAGTATTCATCTGTGGGAGCTGGAATCACCTCGCCAATCTGTGAGTCAGTGGATCTAACTGCTCTACCAATAATGTTTATGTAGAGAGCAGGATTCAAACTGCATCGCTCAGTTGGTTTTAAGCTCCAGTGCCACCTCTAAATGAATGGTCTGGCTGGTCAGAAGCTACCAAACTGTATTTTGAAAGACTAAGTGTCCCATGTGGATTGAAGCTGCAACTACGCAGACAATCGATTATTGAAAGTATTTACAGAGAAGGCTGTGTACTGTCGCTTTAACATTCACCACTGGAAATGCAGCTTCACAAGATGTATCTCTTTAAATAGCTCTTAAAGGTGCTTATTCATTTTAAACAGTTTGCTGCGGTCCAAACTTATTCCTCACTCAAGCATTCCGAGCAGCAATGAGTGTATAAACAAGTTCCATAACTTTCAGAGACAGAGAGTCGTTTTTCAGTCAAGGTAATCCTAACATTATAGTTAGATGTAGACAGTACACAGTGAACTTATTTTGAACTCTGCTTATACAATGTATCTGTACTGGGGCAATTCAAAGTTTGCTCAAATACAGGGTACAGTCCCTTTAATTTCTTAATAATACCAAATGTATGGTCTGGTTGATAGATGCTACAACAGTATTTTGAAAGACAATTCTCAACTGTCCCATGTCAACTGAAGTCATATAATTGCACGATCTGCTATTGGAAGCACATACTGAGAAGCCAGTGTACTGTCACAACATTCACCACTGAAAATGCAGCTTTACAAGATGCATCTCTGGAAACAGATCTTAATGATGAATGACTGCTGGTATGTCGACAAAGGTTATATCTGGAGGTTAGAACATCAGCATCAACCCATTAAAATTCTCACTAACAGCAAAGGCAAAAAACTCATTATATATATAAAAAAAGTGTGTGTTATCTGCCCCACTGCAGTGTGAGAGTGGCCAGACAAGTTGAGCGTGCATATGCCATCCCAATTATGAGATTAGTCTTTCATCCGCTGTTTGTAGAAAAGGCTCTACTCCCATTGTCCCAGTTTGTGCAGTATATTCGGGAATTCCACATTCTCGCATTTTACTCACTCACGCGTCCCAAACACCAGACTGCGTACAGAAATGCATTGTTGCCGTGCCAATAGAGGCGGGGCTTGTCCTCATACGGACTCTATATTCATCCTAACTGTACAAAGCTGGTATTATAGAAGCTTGTTATGACATTTTCATCGGGGCATTGTGCATCACTATGGTTACTATCTCCTGGTTTTATAGTACAGTCTACATCTGACTACAAATGAGATTCAAATGGCACGTTTGAAATATTTAATGCCTCGTATGCACTGGAGCAGATCTCATACGTGTGTGTTGAAAGCTGATGTGTTGCTATGGTAACATATATGGTGGTAGTGAGGCCAGCGCTTTGTCAGAGGGACATAGTGGAGCGGTTGACGTACTGTAAGAACCAGATAACCACTGTGCTGTGTGTAGAATTCTAAGAGGCTGCAAAAGAACAGCAGTAGAATAAACAGGGTTTGGAGCAGACAAGAGGGGATCCTGAGGGACAGCGCTAATGCAGGAAGTGTGGATTAACTGGCTCATTTGTTGTGATAGTTCATAATCCGCTAATGGCCACTTTCTGGGGCTCTGTTGTTGTAAATAAATGCATGTTTTCAGTTATATACATCATGTCATGCAATGTATTGAAACTGAACATATGGTTTGTTTATGTATTGCACCTTCTTTGTGTTCTATAAATAGATTTGCATTCCCTTGTGTTAGAAAATTGAAAAAAACATGTGTGTGTGATGATATGATTAAAATAACTAAGCTTGATAGATTTAAAGATGCGCACTATTTTTGGTTGAAGGTCTGCCACCTGCTTGTCCCCAATGCCGCTTTGCCTGGAAAGTTTTGCTGTATGGCATTAAATGTAAGTCTAAAATGTAAATTTTTTAGCAATAAAAAAAATGAAAACTGAAATTATTATTAAAAATAAAATGAAATTTAATAAATGAATAATAGATAAGATTAATGCAATACTGTGGAACTTCTAGGCAAAGCAATAACACCTCTACGGAGACAAGCAGGTGGCAGACTACCCAAGTTACATTGTGCATCTTCAAAGTGACCCATGTTAAAACAACCATAAAAGTGCATGTACAAACAGAAACAAACATTTCCATGGACTTACCTTTCAGATTTTTGTCTTTCTTTTGTGCAACAGGTAAGTCCCAGGATGGCAATATCTCGGAGATGGAGGAGCTCCCCGTCCCCCAGAACATCAAGATCAGTAATATCACCTGTGACTCCTTCAAAATCTGCTGGGACATGGAGGCACGCAGCAAAGAGCGCATCACCCACTACTTCATTGACCTCAACAAGAAGGAAAACAAGAACTCCAACAAGTTCAAACACAAGGTACACACTGTCCCTTTAAGCAACATGAGTCACCAATGTACCACTCAACAATACTTTGGTCAAGGGGTAGTACTTTAATAAACAAACAGCTTCAGAGTAGATGCAGATGTGTAACTGAAATAGCTTGTAACAAAGTTTAAGTTCTGCAGAATATGATTGCCAGATATGTGTTTTCCAAAATTGTACACCGCCCTGGGCTCAGATTCCAACATATTTTCCAAATAATGTTGTTATAGTAGTTGTCATAGCATAGCAGCAGTAGTAAGCAGTAGGAAGGAAGGTAGGTGTAGAAGTAGCAGTAGCAGGAGAAGTATGCATTCAGCTATCCGTGGGTTTCAGAATGATGAAAAATTAGGACTGTTGCCATAACAATCGACTATAGAAGTAAACTATAAAGTAAGTAGTAACAGTACTGTTACAAAAAAGTCAAAATCAAAGATTAAGCTTCCAATAAATATTAAAAAAAAAAAAAAAGAGTAGTTACATCCATTTCTTTGACTTGATTACGAATTTTGGTAAAACTTTATAATAACTATTAATTTTTTATTTTTAAATTAAGTCATTCATGCTTTATTAAAGCTAATAATTTATTATATAGGCTCGAAGTACCCAATTTTTTGTGCGTTTTCCATCTCCACCCTTTAGTACCATCACCATAGTAACAACACAAAGCCTCCCCTCCCTCTTTAAAGTGAACAGTGGATAATTGACGGCTCCTTATTTCTGCAGCCTCTTGGTGCTCTGCAGTGGCTTCCTCCCTTATTACAGGTGACCTCTCACTCTGGTTTGACTGTGCACTGGAGATGGTTGCTAGGCAAAGACCACTGCTTGTATCAATGAACAGCCAAAGGCCTCTGAGACTCCACAGGGCTGTAAGGACCCACTCAATAGTCACCAAGGACACTGCTAACCCAATGAGTGGATTCATTTAATGCTCTCTCACACAAATACTGCGTAGTTCTGAAAAATACACTAGAAATTCACCTTGTATATTTGGAAGAGTGAGAAGAGAAAAGGCGTTGGCTAATCTGCAAGAGTCTGGAGACGGTCAGTCTGAGGGAAGGCTCTTAGATGTGGTCATGTGATCACTAACAACATCACTCACATAAAAGGAATAGACTGGCTGGATGAATATGCTATCAGGTTAAGGCAATAACCCTGCTATGGCATGTGAATAGTGGAAAAATCTCACCATAGTAAAAGACCTAGCTGTATTCTTGTATTGATTCATATTGTACTATAAAGCTTGTAAATATTTTAGTGCAAATTAAAAGTGACAGAATAAAAACAATCTAATCTTTATTAATTTAATGAGGGAGTATTATGCAAAATTGACTTTTTTGA
Source organism: Periophthalmodon schlosseri (assembly GCA_000787095.1). NCBI lineage: Eukaryota > Metazoa > Chordata > Actinopteri > Gobiiformes > Gobiidae > Periophthalmodon > Periophthalmodon schlosseri. Next base: position 8,341 of record KN474519.1, read on the forward strand.
GCTTTTTACCATGTTATAACATTGTTCCTTCATTAAAAAGATGCCTGAAGATGTCATCCATGCACACTTCAGTAATTTAACAATCTCTCCCAGGCCCTATTTGAACCCTCCTTACTGTTAGCTGTAAGATTCTGACCAATGCTCAGTCCACAAGCCTACATCATCCATTTTCCATAAATATACAAATCCACGACACAAAACTGTACACAGCAACTTGACAAACCTGATGCGATGTGCAGTAGTTTCATTAGCGGGATGCAGCTGATTGTGTTGTGATAGCGCTCTAACGGGAGAGTGACTTAGTGCAGAGAGCAAAGGAAGGAGAGAGTCAGCATCAAAAACAAAAATATGTTAATATGTTGTTTTCAGCTAATATAGCATTTTCAAAACAATAAAAGGTAACATGGTGATCTAAATATGTTATGTGTTAGCAGTTAGTATCCCATAGAAGTAAACTACTCCCTCTTTAAGTCATAAACGCAAAGAACAAATAGTTATGAACAAATTGTTAATTAAGGATGATTCAGGCTATACTTAACTAAGGGGTTAAGGTTAGGAGCTATAGACTTAAGGTATTAAAAGTAAATCTGAATCATTCTTAATCATTTTTAATAATCGATTTGTTCATTTTGAATTAAGTCTCATCATGCTTTATTAAAGGTATTATAATATATATATAGTTATTATAAACTCAAATCAACAATGTGACTGAGGTTAAATGTTTGACCCTATCTCGCATTAGTACACAAAATTTCCAAAATTTCTTAACCAACTGCAATTAATCCTTTACATAATCCACAAACTATTCTTGAAATGTCCAAGAACTTAGATTTAATTTCTTATTGTTTTCCCAGGATGTCCCGACCAAGCTGGTAGCCAAGGCCGTGCCCCTGCCCATGACGGTCAGGGGGCACTGGTTCCTGAGTCCTCGCACAGAGTACACTGTGGCTGTTCAGACCGCATCCAAGCAAACAGACGGAGACTACGCAGTGTCCGAGTGGAGCGAGATCATTGAGTTCTGCACCGCTGGTAATGTCTCACACCATCTAAAACAACACATGCCAAAGTGCTAACATTGATTGATGGAGAGATGGGGGGATGGAGGAGGAGAGAAAAATAAGGGATTATGGGAAAGATGCAGAGGTCAGTAGGTTTGACTTTACAGGCGACAGGCTTTAGAGGGGGAAGGGAGGTACATGCGGCTAATGTGAGGGCAATAGAAAATGAGAGGTGAATGATGCATAGCTACAGTATTTAATGCTTCTGTTGTTATTGGTGACAGGGTGGTACTTGCAGCTGTAGGTATCTAGTAGTTATTTGTCATAATATATAGAAGACTTGATAAAGGTAGAAAAACTGTTTACATTCCACTATTATTAAAAAAAAAAAACAATAACTGAAGTACTGATAGAACAGATTAGACTCTCATTTGAGCAAGTTTAAATTACATTTTATTGAATGAAACTTTAGTTTTGTGACAGCACTAGTACTAGTACTAGTACTAGTAGCAGTTTAGCTTTTGGTTATAGGCCTATTATTATTATTATTACTTGTTTAATGTTTAATGTTGGCACCAATCCGGATTCCATTTATAAGAAGAGAAGCATCAGTAGTAGATGGATTTCTTGGGAATAATCTTAAGATTTTCATTTACTGCAGATTGGAGTACTTCTAATCTATCACCTCGGCCTTAGCACATTTACACAGGAAAGATATAGCAAAGACATGGCATAAATGGAAAAAGGACGAGAGGCTGATGAAGAGGTAATAAGAGAAAGTGCGTTGAAAAATTCAGCTGATCTTTGGTTCCTTTCGTGAGTTCATTACAGTACTGCACAGTCATGATGAGGTCCTTTAAGGATGCTGCAGCCTCCCTTTGATGGATATTACAAAGCCTTAGCAACTCATAATTGTTTGAGAGTTTGACAGGGTTTTTAATGGCTATGTTTACATGCACACCAAAACTATTTTCTGATTTCTGAAGTTATCAGATTATGGAAATATCATGTTAACATGCACACCAAAATCGGATTATTAGGCCCTATCTGATTTGTGAACATTGAAGATTTAAATTACATGCAAACAACTAAATCTAATGTGAGAAATCCAAGGGACCGTGAACAGAAACAAATGAGATGATTTTGCTTTTACAAAAAATCAGCTAATAATCACATATAGAGTGTGCATGTAACTGCAGCCGGTTAAATCTGATGTGAGTAATCTGATTTCTGTCTGATTGTTCACATGTGGAGATTTTGACAAGGAAAATTATGCAAAAAGGGTATACTTATGTTTCAACCTTCAGTACAGGCCTGGGTCTAGGGTGTAAAAGGGTGCATTGTCACCTCATTTATAAAGGTTTGCACCCTCATTTGAGACGGGATGAATAATGATACTTAATGGAACAGTATAGACTTTGCACCCCTTTGAAACTCATATGCACCTCTAGCAAGCTTGATCTGGACCTGCCACTGCTTCAGCTCGCAAAAATTCAGTTGACAGGGCCACTCTGCCAATTTACCGATGCCTGAGACACTTTACTTTTCGGCACTGGGCCTTTTAAGCCTTTATACAGCCTCCTCCGTACGCCTCATCACTGTTCGGCTGGAGTGGTCCTTGCAGTCATGGTTCTGCTAGTTAGGCTGATTTTACTGGCCATCTAAATGTACCCATGGTAGTATTTAAGAACCCCTGGATGAGAGAACGGCATGCAAATTCAAATATAGGTCAAATCCAATGTTCAGGAGTGGTGGCAGATGGCGGTATTGGCATCTTGACAGCTGGAGTCCGATGAGCTGTGCGTAATTACTTGTTACTGAAAAAGACCCTTACTCAAAACATAGCGGTGTAGTGCATTTTTATTATTTTTATCAAGCAGATGAAAAATAGACTTGTGATCTCGGGATAACAGGCTTAAGGGAAACTGTGAGTGTGAATTTCCAGTGTTAATAGACCTACCATTCTCAGCTAGATATTGCCAACGCGGAAATCAACGCCCCTCCTAGTATGTGACAGCAAATATTACTGTAGTTCATTGTGTATGCTAACTCTGGCAACACTTAGGGACCCCATATTAATCGCTTACTAATTGGTAGTTGGTATGTTCATCCATACCAACTACCAATGGTCTTCAAGATAACAGTTAAGGTCATGTCAAATAACATCCATATGATGCTGAAAAACACTGATTAAGAGTAGTAATTACAAAAAAATAGAATTGTTAAAAGCTAAATGGTTGGTAGCTAAATAGTCATACTGAATAAAATACAAACAAGTACTTTATAAACATCAATAAAGAAATAATTAACTATTTAGTATGCTTATTGCTACCAATTAGCCATTACTATGTGGTCCCTCAACTTACTTTTTAATGTGACTTATTCAATTTTGCATTTTATTATATTGTTTTGTATTTGCTTAATGATGTTGTCCTTTTGCAGACTATTCCACAGTGCATCTAAACCAGCTTCTGGAGAAAGCGGAGGTCATTGCTGGTCGCATGCTGCCTTTCTCTGTGTTTTACAGAAATCAGAACAAAGAATACTTTGACCACTGCAGGTATAACACAATTATTTCTATTGTATTCCAAAATGGTTTGTTAAAGATAAGAACACCAAGCATTTATTAAAAAGCTTATTTAAAAAGTTATTAAATTCAGCATATGTAGATAAGGACAACACAGGGAGATTGTGTTCTATTTGAAGAAAAATTATAACAATTTCATTAAAAAGGGCAAACAGTAACCGTTGTAAAATTAAATAAATAATATAAATAAATATGTAGGCCTAAAAAAGACACTCTCATATATCATTTCCACACCTAACAGAAAACACTAGTCAACATCTTGTTGCTTTATCACAAAAAGCCCAAACAGTTATGCGTCGGTCTGACAGTTGTTTAAAGAGCGGAACTGCATCTGCCCGCCTTGGCTTTGGTATGAGAAGGCAGTGTGACAAAACAGAATCTCTGTTTTGGAGCTGTTTTGGAGTTCTTACTGTTGTGCATGAGTTTTCTCCCCTGCAGTTTTCAAAAGTTTCAGTTAAAGAAAGAAGCACACAGAAGCCCACCTCTCTTTGTTAGAGCGTACAGCATTACGTCATGTAGGTAAACATTTTTGCTGAGTGTTTATAAGTGCCTTTAAGAGCATGGGTTAAACTGCACCATCGTGTGGCCATTTGAAGTACTGTTCTCTTCACTGTATATAACAAGTGGTTTGTTTGACCTGCGGGGGAGATGAATAGTGCCACTATGACAACAACATTGCATCAGTTTTCATTAGACGGCTGATTGTGCTTTAATGCTCATCAGTTATGTTCTCAGGAGGAACAGTGCAAGGTTTCACAAGTTTCCTTAATTGAAAGTTGTTTATAATATAATGTTTCTTGTATGGCTCAGTGCAGGTGTGTGTATGCAGTTTTGTGTTCTGTAAATAGGTTTTCAAGTCAAGACATTAATTTTGTATGCATTCTTTGTTTGTGTTGTGTAATCATTTGTTACAAATGTTATCTCAAACAAACAGCTGTGTTTGTTTCAGAGATGCGCAGGAGAACCGTATGCTTCTCTCAGTGAAGGACAACAGTGGCAGTCATGGTTCCCCCATCAGCGGGAAACTGGAGGGCATCTTCTTCAGCTGTAACACAGAGTTCAACACAGGTAAACCGCCCCAGGACTCCCCCTACGGGCGACAGCGCTTTGAGGTGCGAGCAGATGCCCTGCTAAACCCAGACACCAACCTGTACTTTGGGGACCTGTACTGCATGTACACAGCCTACCACTACGTCATCCTGGTCCTGGCACCCAAAGGATCCCGAGGAGACGACTTCTGTAAGGAGAGGCTCCCTGCTCTGGACATCACCAACAACCGCTTCATGACGTGCAAACAGAGCGAGGCGGGTGACGGCCGCCTGGTGTTCCACCATGCCCAGGACGTGATCCTGGAGGTCATCTTCACCGAGCCCGTGGACCTGTCTCTGGGGAAGGTGGCTGAGATCAGCGGGCACCAACTCATGAGCCTCTCTACAGTAAACGCAAAGAAGGACCCCAGCTGCAAGACGTGCAACATCAGTGTGGGGCGCTAAGAAGAGACCTGAGAAAAAGAAGTTGGATGGACCGACAAGACTGGCCTGAGGACACAAGTCTACAAACTGAAAAAGCAGAGCAATGCATGAAGCAGCCGATCTCGTAGGAGCCTAGTCATACGGGACTTCATCCCCACAGGAATAACTCACAAACTGGTTAAAAAAAAAAGATGGCCCCAAACAAAACACAATCATCACAAGCAAACCCACAGTAAAATACAAGCATAGCAAAACATCAATAAGCCCTAAATCCTCACAGTGTTTATTCAACCCTTTAAACATACTAACAAACAGCAGCTGTTTCTGCCTCTTCTATTATTTGATTTTAAATACTCTTACTCACTTCTTTGTCAATGATGATGTTTTTTTTCATGAATTGTAAGACCTTCAAGTTGAGGGTCTGCAAACGTTTTTCAAACCTATTTTACATCCAATCTGGAGTGTACACTTTGGGACTGCACCATCAGTCATCTGATTTCATACCAAAGGTATTAAAATGTGATATGGAAAAGATGTGTCATATGAATATTGTGACAGCTGCAGCCTGGTAAATCTGTACTGACGTCTGATGACCAATGTGACCTATTCATGAAGATGTTGACCTTTAAGCATGATGCAGTTCTGTGCCGCATGAAAAAGGCTGTCCTCTGCCACGCATTTATTTTTCTGCTGTAAACAGAGAAAGCAAAACCATATACTGTGTTTCGCAGAATAAATGTGAAAAATATTTATTTTTATCAATATATATAGATAAATATATATAAAGAAAAATATATAAACCAGAAGTGCACAATGTCAAAGGTTGTCAACAATGTCATTTAGAAGGAAGTGATCAGGACTAAACACATTATAGTCAGTTTAGCTTGCACTTGACATGCTAACATTATGTTCACATAGTACAACGTGAGCAGTAATGTGTATTATGGACAGAGCATAGCAGTTATACTAATTCTTACTGCATACCATAGCACAACAGAGGACTAATTACTAACTGATATGCACAAATGCCACCAGATTGTCTCTTTTATGACATAAACAAATATTCTTGCCATAAAAGCACTTATTAAAAATGCAGTTTCCACTATTACTTCTTGAATAAAAAATGCAAAGTGCCATAATACACAAAATATTGTAAAAAGACTAAAGGTAATGTTTGTCACATGGGTAGACACTGCTGTGCTACTACAGTCATAGATAAAAGTTGCTACAGGCTGTTTAATGCCAGGTCAATAAGGATGTATGAGACTATAACTCTTGAGCTGCCCACCTTTCACTCATCATTGTTCTTCACTTTTATAATAAAGTGCATTGAAGCATGGCATGAACATTCTGGACTGTGTAGATTTGAGTCCCACTGTGAGATACTCAGCTGCTGGTTAAGCCCTGGTATTTACTGAGCAGGGCCTCCAGGAGGCGCAGTTTTGCTTTGAGGTTCTTGTACTGGCAGTACTCCTCTGCCATGGGTCCACGGTCCTCCTTTTGACAAGCTCTGTTTAAACAAGAGTAACATAAAGAGTCAAAAGAACTGGCCACAGCTTCCACAGACATTGGATAGTCCCTCCTATGTTGCCTTATTCAGATAGCTTTTACAGTGTGTATTGTAGTCAGAGTTTGGAGGACTAACATAATACAAAGAACGTGTACAGTTCAGATCTACAGTCTACTTCTGTCTTTTTCCTAAGCTCTCTGCTTCATTAATGTCAAGTATGTGTGTATTACACTGATTTTTTTGTGGATGTCTTTTGTTTTTCACATGGCATTGTTGCAAACCAAATGTTTCAAAGTTTAATAAAAGAGAGAATAAACTTTGAAAGAAATGAGCTATAGCTGTGATATGTCATTTGTACAGGATTACCTGCCAGTTTGTGAGTAAAAGTGCTGCTCAAACTCGCGCAGTACATGGTGCAACCTATGCTTCTCAGTTCTGGCCATCCTCAAGTGGTCCAGCAGCTCTGACCTGTACATTTTTACACCAAGAAAGAAAACACAATAATGCATAATACACAACAAGTTATCAGCATGCAGAAAAATATAAATTTTGACAAAATACTCTGAAATAGTTATGATTCATTTCTCATATTATGATTAACAGGGATCTTCAAGATATTTAACACTTATAAAGAATTCACAATGTAAAAACACACCAACCACTTAATAAACTTTCATTGCCATTATAATTAGACAGTAGTTAATGTATAACAGATGGTACTACTAGTGATACCTGGATGCTTCATGAAGTGTTGCCATGGTGATTTCCTGGGGCTGGTGTGTGTTTGATTCATCTAAAGGAGACACCAGTGGAGTTTCACACAGCTCCATGAGAGACTTGTCTGAAGAGAAGGAATGAGATTTAATCCAGTGAGGCAGCGGGTGTGGGCTAGTGGGTTTGGGGCTCTCCTCATCTGAGCCCTCCTCTTCGTCCTGTGGACATAAAAAGAGCATTTTCCTAACAAAAGAACATATGTATTTCAATACCAAAGTAAAATAAAGTCATATTTATTTAAAGTCAAAGTCATATTTTAAGGGAAATTGTTTTCTGTGTATAGTATACAACAACACATCTGAAATCATTTGAATGTGGCTTTTGCAGTCTGTTGATGTAGCACTCAGAACCAACCACAAGAGGGCACAAGAGACAAATAAATCAGCCCATTCCCAGCATCCACCACCTCATATCAGCCACTAAGAAAAATATTTTTTAAGTATTATTTTAATGGAACACATGATTGCTCTTAACTTACAATAGTTGTGATCACAGTTGAGGCAGTGGAGGAATTCTGGAGCTGTTTGACGACACGGTATCGGTCATAGAAGGGCTTCATCAGAGTTCGCTCATGTCTGGTGCTCTACGCACAGAGACAGAAATTGTGTTATAATGTATGTAGATGAGTTTTAGCCAAGTTCATTCAACAGTATTACTTCTTACCGGTCGCCCATGTAGACCTTCATAGAATAGCAAGCACTTCTGCAAGCAGATTTTTTCCAGGGCTATTTGGAAATGAGACATCTCCTACAAACAATTAAAGAGAATAATGCATTCATCTATCTATTTATTTATTTTCTAGGCTGTAAACATGTTGATTTTTATATGAATGCCTTCACAAACCTTGAGGCTGTCCGGTAATTCCAGCTCTCTCCTCCTTTCCTTCAGTCTGTTGCTGATAATATTGACTGTTTCCTCCACATTAGGTTTTGTGTTGCCGTCATTATTAAGCAGCTGAAGCTCCAACCCTGCCAATGCTGACCCCCTGTGGTCATGGCTGGCTTTGCAGGACTGAAGCAGTTGGTTTACATTTTCTTGTCCCTTTATTGATTGTTTTAGTTTCAGCTCTGGAGTAAAAATTGATTAACCATTATAATTTAAGCATATTATAATTTCACAGTGATATGTAAAGTTCAATAGGTTGTATCCTACCTTTGAGTTGCTTGCGACTCTTGATCAACTCCTTCATAAGCCTGGCCACCTCTGGGTTTGCTGTCTTGTCATTGTGAGCTGGCTGAAAAAATACAAAATGGTTAGACTCCAGGGCTAATGGAAATAAAATAATTTGTATTGGTTTGAGGATATAAGGGCTTTCTTTCTCTACCTTAAGTTTACATATATTTGAATATTTAAAAATATATATATATATTGTAAAAGAACAAAATATCACAAAAAGGAAGTGGGTTTTCTGTTTTGTCTGTAGTGGGGAATGTTGCTTAATAAGCTCATTATTTACTACAGACTGACCAGACAGTTTGGAAACACTAACATCATTGTTTTAGTACTAAAAGATTAGCAGAAATACTACAAAGTACAAATGTACAACTTCAGCTTTGTACGTCCTGCGTTTGCACAAAATGTGACAAAGCTGGGATATGGTGTTACAGTATTTGATGTAATCACTCTGTACCTCAAGTTAGTGCACTCACAACTCCCTCTACAAACATCACATATCCTCATTGTCTACAGACCCTCTCAAATAACAGGCAGGCATGCTATTGGGTCAGTCAGTGTCTTTTCTGACTCAAACAATTAAAATGAAGAAAAGTCCAGAGAGCACAAATTGTTGTTTTGTTTTAATGTTTTTTTAAACTGGATTATTGTGTTTGTAGAACAGTTTACACCCTACAAAACACCTGCAAAAATATTATAAAATCAAACTATTTTATTAAACTGATAAAAAGACTAAAAAGCAAAGCAAAAACCAAAGCAACTCATCATGTAATTATTATGCCGCAAGTAATAATTCAGTGTTAGTGAGTAATGTTTGGTGTTAGCTAGAGGAGGGAGTCATGCATCATTTGAATACTGCTAACATAACTCTGACTCAGTCTATGAGCAGATTATCCCATTCATTTGAGCACTTCTGACCTCCTTATTTCTGTGTGAAGATGTTAGCTCGCAACACAACAGAAAACAGAATATGAGGTGATTTACTCCCACCTTGTAGTGTCTTTCTTGTTCAAAACGTTCCTCAAATCGTCTGATCCTTTTCCTCAGATAATGAATGTGTTTGTTTAGCATATTGACGGACGGATCTCGCTCTCCCGGCTCTGCGTGGACATTACTGCGCGCCCTGCAGACACAAATGCACTTATCTTAAAAACACCAAGGCATTTAAAAACAGCCCTTAAGGACATGCTATTCTTTCAAAGCTATCATGTGCTTGAGATTTCTGAATCCCAAAATAGCATAGGTGAGTGGATGTGTTGCTTACATGCGTACTTCCTGTGAGCACGGTGGAGAGGGAGCAATGTCGGGGTCCAGGTTGTATCGAAGACTGTGGCTGATGTTGGGGCAGCGTGGAGAGGGCACCGGGCAGTCGTTGGTGGTGATGTGAGAGAGGAGAGAGCTAGCATCTGTGGCAGTGGGAGACATGGATTTTTCTTCTGATAAAGTGGCAGTGCAGACAGAACTGGACTCTGATGACGATGGAGATGTGGGATTTACAGAATGATAGAATAAAAAGACTTGTTATAAGATCACGTTTAACATAGTTTCTCATCATTATTTATTCAACTGACATATTTATATATTGATGACAGACCAAATCCTCCCTATTTATCTAGTTTTGAGATTTGCACAGAAAGTAAATAACTCGTGACCCCTTATGGCTTTCATATCAAGCTAACCATACCGATTTTACATTACAAACAGGGGAAAGATTAAGAACAAGTATTATTTAACCCCTATCCTATTCTTTGCATAATATAAAACATAAACATAGGTGGCCTTATGTACATTCTATGAATTTACAGGAATTTCTGAACTTTTGTCTCACCTGACTGTGTGGAGTTGGCTGTATTATGGTCTGTTGACGAAGATAACTGGAAGAACAGGGGGTGGTAAAGGGTCTTTTCCTCAGAGGTAACAGGCTGTTGCTGAGCAGGTAGACCTTCTGGAGCTTGGGGGTCAGCTGGTGATGGTGAGAGTCCCAACTCAGCATCTAGGGCTTGAAGCTTTAGGGAGGGGCTCTGGAAGCAAAAGCAGAACATGTCTTCAGGGGTGGAAAAGAGGTAGAAGAGACTGTGGGAAGAATCCTTATAAGCAGGATAACAGTTCTTCAGTTGGGTCAAAATACATCAAAAAGTTAGAATAAAAAGTTCTGCTTCCCATTAAGTCAGCAACAAATGTGAAATCCAGTTCTGGCAGTAGACTAAAGTATTCTGTAAACTGTAATCTTGTTGCTCTTGGTCCTCCAGATGTGTGCGTAAGTTGGAGTCTCTAAATCTGCACAGCATTCCTTGGGTTTCTGTGGCTGAACTCCCTCCACATGGATTATTTATCTTGTGTGGAAGCAAGAGGGAGGTGGGAATGCCGCTCTGTGCCGATGCCAGTGCAGTGGGTGTGTATGAGGAGAGAGAGAGGATGCTATATATGACGAGACGTTTCCAGGGCAACGTTGTGAGCCTAAGCTAAGAAGGCACAGAGTCACGCAGTTCTTCAGTTTGTTGTGTATGACTATGCATATGTGGGTTTATAACATTACACCGTGACGTCAATTGTTTTTTTTATTGTTTTTGCTGCCCTGAGAGAGAAAGAAGAGGAGTTAGAGTTATGCTTTACTTTACTTTCATTTCAAACAGATAAGGTGTAAACTTTTCTTTTCACTGGTAAAAATACCTCTTTGTGCGTCATAGAGGAGCTCAATAGAGTTAGAAGCAAGGATTCTGTTAATGAAACTAAACTCACACAGGCTAGCCATCCCAATGCAATAGCATATTCAAGGTAAGCGTAGGAACATGCACACGCTGCTCTACTGTAGGTATCACAGCTACGGTTGTCATAGCGACGGTCATAAATAAGTGCTAATTTTATGTGTGTAAGGCTGAGGTGATGGTGAACTTACGTCACAGCTTTTTCTGTCTCTGCAATCAATGTGTCCGTCAAGACAACTGCTGCCTCCATCTCTGTTCCCCTGAAAAGAAAAGCCCTAATTAAGTATGTTTGCTTAAAATGGCTTAAAATGGTTTGGAGAAATTAGGTCACACTGACACAAATAGAAGAATAAATTAAAGCCGCAAGCAGCATCGAACGGCCCTCGCGGGCTGCGCTTCGCACTTGGCCGACCCAGCACTCACTATGGGTGGCACTATTGTGGCTTTGAGCTGTACTTGTCACTAAACAAAGTCAAAAGACATTGCAAGCGCTGATGCACTAAAATGGAATAATATGGGTTTTTGAGGCATCGCCATAACAACACTGTGCAAAATACAAACTTGGCCACTCTGACTTTTTTTGATGGGGATGACCTGAAGAGTCCCTGTGCCAAATGTCACATTCTTCATTGAAGCTAATAAGTTGTTAGCTTAGACTAGACTTTGAAATGTACGAAAATGTAGGATAACATGGGCTCTTTCGCACATCACCATGGCAACCCAGTGAAAGAGATGACATGGGTCACATTGACTTTTTTGATAAGGATGATATGAAGAGTTACTGTGCTAAATTTCATATTATTCCATGAAACTAATGTTTTGTAATGAATGGGAAATTTTCTGATCATTCCCATTAGGATAATATTGGCTGTTTTGTGCATCGCCATGGCAACACAGTGGAAAAAACGACATGGGTCTGACTTTACTGATTGGGATGACAAAATGGAATTTTGTGTCAAATTTTGTAACATTTGGGAAAACTAAATGTTGGGCCCTCCATACAAATGTATGTGTTATTCTCTAGGGGGCGGTATCGTGCCAATTTTGTTTCTTTCACAGTGAGTAGGTTTAGGCAAGAAAGTTTTACACCTGATTCGAATTTGAGCCTAATCGAACTTTGTATGCGCAAACGGGAGCAAATTTTGAAATTCAAAAATGGGTATCAACATAACTTGGATAACTTTTGATGCCCCACTTGTTTAGATGATGTACAGTGATTTTCAGCCCTGCCGGTGAAGCCCCCTCAGAGGAGTTTATTAAAATGCGAAGTCAGCGAAAATTGACTCTACATTTTGGAATTTTCAATTTAAGATGACTGATTTCCGGTTTGTCAGGGGGCGTGGCTAAAATAATATTTTTTGTTTGGCATCACTTGATGAACGGGTGTACCGAATTTCGTGGCCGTACGACAAAGTTGACATCGGGACGTCTCCCATTGACGCAATGTATTTTGAATTTAGCAGGTGGCTGTCGCACCATTTTTTTATGGCCAATTGTGCAACATATAAAAAAAAAAAATTCGGCAGACCTGAAAATTTGGTGAGTTTTTGAATATGTTCAGAGGGTCAAATTCCTGCTCAAAGAGCAGAAGAAGAATAAAAAATAATAATAATAATAAAAAATAATATTTTTAGCAAAAACAATATATCCGTTAACATTAGAATGACATATTATACGTTTTTTGAAAGGTCTCGACTTTCCCCACGTCACCGTGGGGGTCAATGTCGAATGACAATCCCATTGATTTCCATTCATTTTAACAGTAATAAATATGGCCCATGCCTGCGGCATGGGTGCTTGGAAAGGGCTCGATGCCAGGAGTGTGTTTGGGGGACATGAGCACTTCTCGTGCAACTTCGTCAAGACATGACGTTGCAGTCGCCCATTGACCTCCCATTGACTTCCATTCATTTTAGCAGTAATAAATATGGCCCATGCCTGCAGCATGGGTGCTTGGATAGGGCTTGATGCCAGGAGTGTGTTTGGGGGACACGAGAGCTAGAGCTTCGCGCTACCTTTGCGCTTCGCGCTACCAATGGACTTTGCCCATTGACTCAATGTTGACGATGACATGTTAGCAAGAACAAATATGCATATCCCATGCCTATGGCATGGGTTGCTAGGATACTGGAGTCCAGGCAGGGGGCAAAGGAGAGGACGAAGTTGCGCAACTTCGTCAAAACAGCCAGCAACGATGAGTGCATGGGCGAAGCCCTACGCCCTGCAGGGTCTCAGGCCTAAAAATACCCCAGTATTTGGAACAGTGGAAAAAGAAACATACTTTGAAGGTTTGCAGCTTTACTCAAAACTAGCACTGAAGAAATGTGAAATCTAAACCATTTGACAGTGAATCCAAGCTTTGAATAAAACAGGATTTCCAAATTAGTTTAATAGTCAATTCATGGGTTTCAGCTTCCTGTTATAGGTGACATTTTGAGAATTTTTCACCATTCAAAAAATATCACATTTTTGTTTTAGATTGTTAAATGCTATGTGCAATGGTCCTCATTTTTTTCTCATTATTTTTCATCATTCTGAAACCCATAGATAGATCGACTTCTGTGGCCCTTTAAAACATATTAATGTATTAATTACCGCCTGGCTTCGCCAAGTCTCACTTTTCTTCTTTTCTATGAAGAAGTGGGGACTGAAAAACAAAGTGGCATCAATAAAGTCACAAATATAGCCCAACAGATTATGAACACAATGCTGTAAGATCAAATCATTTAGCTTGTCTTGTAAATACAGTATGTGGTTGTATTGTATGAAAACTCTGTAATCTTCTTATCTGTCACTAATATTAACATTATGGCTTCCTCCTGTCTGATGTTATTCACAAACCACAGCAGTGACCTGTTCAGTGAAGACTCGCGCGGGCAGCCTGCCACCACAGGAAGCTGACCTCATAAAGTACAGCTAGTTGGTCCATGTGAGAGCCTGTGGCAATCACTGTTATCTGAACTGGAATCAAGAAGAGAAAACGTGACTGTGGGCAGCACATTGCTCTGCTAACCTACTTCTCCACTGACTCTAGTGTTTAGAGACTTGTAGAAAATGTGAAGAAAAGACTAATAAAATGATTAATATTACAATACAGATTATAAAAATGAGCAGCTGTTTGATGCTAAAGCAAAAAATATGACATCATATTTGTTAGCTTCTCACCTTTCAATGTGACCATGAGCTCTGTTGTGGGAGTTCATATCTGATGGAACAGCTGCCTTAGCATCCTAAAAATAGACCAAATTATACTTTCACTTTAAAATGTCGCAAATTAATTTGAACATATACGTAAATAAAGTTTGGATGAATAACTGTCATACCATTTGGCAGTCACTCTTGGCAGCATCTCTTTTCTCATTTCCTCCTGAGGTGGTAATCGACATGTTGTGGTATTCTGGCCTGTGGAGAAAAAACATATATACTCAAATAATGCACAGTAGAACACACTTGTGATTTGCATTTGATGAATCCAGCCTAAAGCTGTCTGAGGACGTTGTTGCTGACCCCGGGGCAGTGGGGCAGGGTGATACACGGTCTCCTTCCCCAGTTCTGTCCAGCAAGGGCCGGTTGCAAAGGGCAGGTATGCTGACACTAGAGCTGGCCTTAGAGTGCAGCAAGTCAGGACTAGATAAAAAAGGTCACAGCAACATCATCAGTGACAATTTAGTGTACTTTGCAACTTGTCAATCTTGTAAGAAAGTTATGATTCTATGCAGTATTTTTTGCTTTCACTAGAAAAATGTATCTGCACTCTACCAGTATGTGTCATTCCCAGTTTATCCTCGGTGTATCAGATTAGTCTTTTTAAACAGACAATGACAAAAACATACTCATATCCCAGATAAATACATTTTGTGGTCTTTGCTGTTACTGGCCACAACAGCAAGACAAATATAGGATATCAGTATTAGCTAAAAAAAAAATCCATACGGGACCATCCCTAATGATTAGACTCATTTTAGAAAAACAGTATAAGATGCCTAATCTTTATGACAAAGCTGAAGCTAGTGTATGATGTCAACAACAGTCACTACCCCAAGGCAATGCACGCTCAACCCCCACTACAACATCCCAGAACATTACTGTCCATAGATTTTCAACCATCTCAAATAACAACGAGTCATGTTTTAGGGGTCATCCAGTGGCTCTTCTGACACTGACAAGTAGGGGACAAGACGAGGCACAAGATTGGGTTCACGAAAATGAGACGAGATTTTGAAATAATTTATAATAAAATGATTGTGCAATCCCGTTTGCAGTTTTGGCCTAAGATATTTTTTGTAGTAGTAGTTACCAGCCATTAATTCCTTTTTTGTCCAGTCTAGATGCAAATTAAATAGAAATAAATCTCACAAGATCATTTTTCTCCTGTGTGCACAATCTTGTGGCAATTTTATCTCGCAAGACTTTGTGGCATGAGATCTTGTCCCATCCCCACTGACAAGCTCACACTGAATCACAGCAACACAAATAACCCTAAAGCCCAATTCATTTGAACTAAAACTAGTTGTTTTAAATG
The DNA here is from genome assembly GCA_000787095.1 of Periophthalmodon schlosseri. Lineage (NCBI taxonomy): Eukaryota > Metazoa > Chordata > Actinopteri > Gobiiformes > Gobiidae > Periophthalmodon > Periophthalmodon schlosseri. Next base: position 24,082 of record KN474519.1, read on the forward strand.
ATTTTACCACAACAGAAACTAACCTTTAGATATTTAAGTTTTAAGAAGATATTGTCATTTGTCTGGATGGGGACTGGCCGTTATTGAATTAAACAGTAGGGCAAATGAATAAACCTAAATGACAAATACCAACAAGAGATGAAGAGGTTTATCTTCAGAGTTAATCTTATTCAGAAAAATAGGCCAGCTTATGTTCGCAAAAGCCCTGATGACAACAGTGTTGACAGTATGTTATATTATTCTAATTATTCTATATAGGTATATAGTAGATGCAGCAATAGCCTTTTGTTTTAGATGTATTTGGGTAATTTTCATTAGGAAACATTCATACAATACTGACAATGTATATAATATTATATTTGGTCCTTTTTTAAGTGTAATAAGCATATTTGTCAAATACATGTCAAAATGCTGGTGTGCTAAGCAGATACAACTAAAATTTTAAATTTACAGTAATTCAGAGCATAATAAGTTAAGTTATTGTATTGAGTGATGCTACATTTCCCAGCAGTAGGCAAATCTTTTATATCTTGATGACTAAAGTATAGGAAAAAGCAAAGAAATGTGAGTGTGAGTGAACAGCTCCAGATAGACAGTAGCCTACTTGTTTAGTCGAGACTGGATCTGAGTTGCATGGGTAAATGAACTTGTTGAAGAGAGAGACACTGTTTCTTCTTGTAATCTCTCCACACCATTCAGCACTGACTGTGGGCTACTGGGACGGGTCTAAAAGAGTAAAATAGATGTGAAATATTACATAGTACTGATATAAAAAATATCTTGCTTGAGCACTACCTGAATTTGTGAGAGAGCAGACAGAGGAGGAGGAGGGGTTGAGGGTAGTTCATCATTACTAGATATTAGTTGTTCTTCTGCTTGGTCTGAGAGAAGGGCTGTGCGGTGCCTTAGAAGATGAAGCAATAGGGCATTACATAAGCTCTGCTCCTCGATCATCCTGGAACCAGCAGGTACACTGTAAATGAAAACAACAACGCAAAGTATTAACCAAATTCTAAAAACATTGCCAGTGCCATCTAGTGGAGGAAAACCTAAACTGTAGCACAAGTTATTGGCATGATAACTGCAAGTCTTGAGCTTAGATAGTAAACTACATGTATATCTAGAAGCTAACACATGTGGTCACAATCTATGGAGCATGTGTGGGTCTTATTACGTACATCTGGTAGAGTATGTGAAATATGTGAATATTTATAGCAGTGCTTACAGGTCAAGGGCACATCAACAGTGTCACGTGTATTACGTAACCGTCATAGCAACAGATTAAATAACAAATATACAGAATACTGGTTATCACATATAGTAAGGGCTGCCAAACTGGAACATAAGTGGCAAGGCAATATCCAATCCGCAAATAATTTCGAATGCATAACTTTAGATTAACGACTCATTGTTTATTTGCTTTATAATAATAATTCTATAGTTGTTCTTGTAAAGTTGAGCATGATAAAACCTATTCAGTCATTATTTTACTAATGTTCTAAACCTATTTCTGGACATGGAACTGAGCTATGCTGTGACCAAGTAAGTTTCCTTAATCAGTAAAGTAATAAAGTCTGTAGCCTACAAGTTCAAACAACTTTCAAATGTGTGAATATTTAAAAGAATGAAACTATTTTAGATTGTGTTGATTCCTGAGCATGTGTAATTGTGAGCGTGCCTCCCGTGAGACTGCATTTGTTTACGGTGAGGAGTGACATCTATAAACAGATAGCGTGAGCAGGAACCTCCCCAGTGCACTGCGGTATCAGACCCTCTCCACACCCTTTTCCTAAAGGCAAAAATGGCTACACCCCAGTTTGACATTTCAGGGATTCAAAAATATAACCAGAATTGATCTAAAAACCAAGTTTTGTTTTTTTTTTCCCTATTGCACGGTTCACTGTGAAGACTTCAGTATTAGCTGGAACATGTAATTTAACACCCACACCACTCAACTGGATGTCAGCATGCTCCGTGTCTATAATGATAAATATTGGGAACACTGTGTGTGAGTTTCCTATGGAGAGAATGTCGAATTAAGAACTATTACTTACTGAAAAATACAGGGTCCAAAAACGGTAGCCAGGTTTTCCATTGGCATATGATTTGATTGGCTGAACGTGGCCACTCTGGACAGGAAGTTTATTAGGTAAGACAAGATAATAAGATTGTCACTGGGGAGGTACTGAAGATTTTCTTTCAAAGTTTGATTTGTCCATGTGTCATCTGCATTTCCTGGGAGGATGAGAAAATAAAGAGACAGACATTAAAAAAAACAAAACAAAAAAACATTAAAATATGTTTCCAACAGGGACAATTTTGAAACAATCAACTTTGCTACAGAAACTTCCCAAACAACTAAATGATACATCAAAGGTCAAGTTTTGTTATGTTGTCAAATAAAAGGTTTGATAATATTGTGGCAGCCAAGAGCGTGTCTCTGTCTGACTTTTCAGTACCTTTAAGACAATGGATGAGCTGTTTGCGGTGAGTTTCAGGGACTACAGGAACAGGTAACTCTCGAAAGAACAGTTTAAGGAGAGACGCCACCGTTGGGATATCTCCGTCATTCTGTAGATCAACCCTCTCCCCTCTGTCCCACCGCTGCTTCAGTGTCCTCATCCGTACTACAGAGCCACACAATCGAAAAAGACCTCTGTGCTGCAAGCCTGTTACCCAAAGATATCATGATTAATAATATATTCAAGTGCATATGACAGGTTAGACCACTTATTTCACTAAAACATACTTAACATCATTTTTAGAATTTTACCAAAAATCTTGCCTAGTTTTCCCTAAGTTGATAGTTTATCATTTTACTTCCTGGTTGGACATGGCAGCAGATGGGACATAAGTAGAAGTAATTCCTGTTACCTAGGTACCAGACTGCAAAGAGTCAAAGTTGGTCTAATTTACACAATAATTATTATTTGCAAATAAATAAATAAATAAAGTGCAAGTGTTAAAATGATTACCATTGTTATTGAGGTATTCCACCATGTCTTTGAGAACAGCAGGGACTCCACACACCATCTGCCCGTCCTCCTTCAGTGTCTCCAGGGCAACACCAAACACAGAGCCCGGCTCTGTCCGGGTGGAAACTAAAGGCTCCGGGCTGACTTTTGCCGTGGACCTCAAAACTTTTACTGAAGAAGAGTCACTCTGAAATAGGCAGAGGTGGAAAGAGTACTAAAAATGTGCATTTAAGTAAAAGTTGAGCTGCATGGCTAAAATGTACTAAATTACAAGTACAAGTACCGCTGTCAAATTTGTACTTAAGTAAAAGTATAAGGTACACATTAAAAATATGACTCACTGTACTAATTACTGTTTTACACCATTTTAGTAGAATGTTAGATGAGTCTTATACAAGGACAAAGCATAGCCTTCATTCAGCAAATTCATTCGGACCATGAAAAAGAACTGAAGACAGGGTAATGGACTGTAATCATGGGTTGTCCATGGTTGTAATGTGTACAATTCAGCATGGGTATCAGTGAAATGTGGTCTTTGTCAGTTAGATTTTGTTCTTGTTGTGTAAACATAAAACACAATATACAAGACCATAAATTAAAAGTCCCAATTTGTAATTTGATTGGCCGACCCAGCCCTGTATTCTGACATAAAACCCCTAGATGCTCTTTACTTTACTACTGTCAGACAGCATGTCAGCTTTGGCCTGACAGAACAACAGAAGGAGTTTTTTGGTTTGTTTGTTTGTTTTTTTTAAACAAAACAAATTGTGGTGAGCTATGCCACATGATCACTTTGCTTCTAATGACCCAAACGACCCACCCTAAAGTGATTTCTAGCGTTAAGGTTATATAATAGTAGGCTATTGTTAATTTAGCAAGTTTTGTTAACAGTAACAGTAACATTAGACATTAGCCCACCAGTATCGACGTTAGAGACTAGATCATTGAAGGTAATGTTCGCTCAAACTTACACAAAGCGACACGGAGGCGCTCGCTCCCATTTTCAGCTCAGCTCATCTCCGACATGTTACGCGCACTTTACTGTTTCGAAAGAGCGAAGTGGCTATGGACATGGTCCTTTAAAATGCACCCAAGACTCAATGCCATCCTATAGACTCAGCTTTGACCCAAAAAACGAAATAAAAAACATAGATTAAGCTTGGTAGAGCCAAGCTTTCCATGATTCCTGTAACTAGCGGGGAATTGTTTATGTTGCTTGTCACGTGACGCGTCATGCGTAACCATGGCGACGAGAGGCAGGGCTTGCCCTTGGAGGAAGGATGCTCAGTGAGGAAGGCCTCATCATTGGGCAAACGAGGAAGCCTTTAGAAATAGAAAATATAAGTTGATAGTACTGATGTTATTCCACATTAAAATTTAGAAGGTATTTTAGCATTTTTTATTGCCACGTTTTAAATACGATACAAAAATCAAATGAACATTAACAAAACACTGGCATATAAAAAGAACAGCATTAATAAAAAGAGACAGCACAGTAAATGCTGTGCTAGACGTGCCTACAACGTCCATCAAATACAGTTTTAAGTGGTCTATTTTAGACACATTCAAGTAATTCTAAAGCCCTACTGCAAAACATACAAATGTAGTTAACTTTCCTTTTGGGGAACATGTCATTTTACAGAAGGCCAGTGTGTGCATCTATGACAAAGTTTGTGCATAAAAACTTCAGCTAGGCTATAACAAACATCATATTAGAGCCCACACCATGAACACATTTACATGAGCTCACGCTAACAGATGCAAAACTCTAATACATGTACTCGAGGCTATATAAAAACTATAAGAATAAAAGAAAAGTCAGCCTGTTATAACACATGTAGGCAGAGGCTGTGCTTGCTGTGCCATAGTTGTGAGGTTGAAATATATGTAGGGCAAGTAAGTCAGTTAATAAAATTAATAAGTAGTTAAAAGAAAAATAAAGAAATTATTTTCCATTGTTCCAATAGGCATTGTGTTACACACTTTGGTATGATTCAAAATATAACATGATGAAGTAAAAACACATGAATGAAGCTCTCTTCATAAAAAAACAAACAAACAAAAAAAAACCAAAAAAAACCAAAAACCTATATGTGATTAATGCTTGCATGCCATTGCATATATGTTTTCTGTCATCATATTTGTATTAAAACTCAGTGGTTTTAGTGTTCCAGCAGTAGATACAGTGTGTGCATAACAGCACAAAATCAAATGTCATAAATAGAGTGTTTAGGAATTCTTCAAAAATAAGGCAATAAAAACACAGCTAACTGTGAAAAAGCTTTGCAGTGTCTAGTATCAACCTGAGAAATGCAGGCAAAGAACATTTCAACAAATAAGCCTGTATTTCAGAATGTCTGGCAATTATTTTGGTATCATAATAAGACCCTGAAGCAAAAATACCAATTCTCCTCCCAATGTATAAAAATATTCTTCTCAGAAGATCGTTCATGTCAGCTCCATCAGCAGAGTGTGCCTGGGCAGTGGACAGTTTCTATAATAAAGATTTACGCATTTATGCTACTGAGATCACTTTGTCACAGGTGCTGGTGTACTGGATGTCTGACTTGGCATTCTCAACATTCTTCCTGTTCCAGCAGGGAAGGGTGAGGACAAATAAAATAAAGGCACCAAGGACCACACAGGTCCCACTGAAATAAAATGCCAAATCATAGGACTGTGTCCAGTCAAAGAACCAACCTGGAAAAAATAGAAAGAACAATTTTAGTGAAGGGAATAAATTGTACACTGCTCAAGAATAAAGTCTGTTAGTTATAGGATTCCCTACCTACAACAGGAGGTCCCAGCATGATCCCAAAGCCTCCAAAGAACATAAGGATGCCATGAGCTTGTGTCAGTCTGTCCAAGCCCACGATCTTAGTGGTAATGTAGGAGGTGAGGGACCAGTTCCCAGAGAAGAAGCCAAGCACCGCAGTGAGGATTTGCAGTCCCACATAACTCTTGGTAATGGGGATGAGGAAGAGTGCCAGGCCTCCTGCAAACATGGTGAAGCCGTACAGATAGATGCTGTTGATCCATCTGAGGTCAACCAGCATGCCCAACACTAGTTTACCCACACAGGTGGCAATGGCACCTATGGAAACCAGGGGAATGATACTAACTTCTTCAATCAGTCCCTCACTTTGAGCAACATCTTCAATAAACAGCACAGGTGGAAATGCTCCAAGGCTGAATAGAAATATAGCAATACAAAAGGCCACCATGGATTGGTCCTGTAGAATTTCATACATGGAGTAGATATACTTAGAGTAAGCCTGTTGCTTCTTTTTAATCATTTTCATGATGACCAAGCCAGACAGGCAGCAGCCTTTCTTTGTCTCCGTCTGAACAGCTAAGTCCTTAGTGTCTATAGAGATGAGCAGCTCTTTGACTATAGGTGGGGTGGTTGTGGAGGAGCCGGTCATAATTTTCAGATCCTCTAGAGGAGGCTTCTCCAAAAGCTGCTCCCCAGTGTTCCGCTCCAGCGCTGCCTTCTGTTTGAGGTAGTAGCCAGGCATGTTCAGCGGCCTCATGAAGCCAGCACAGGCCATGAGGTTCAGAGCAATGGCACCGATGATGAGCAGGCAGCCATCCAAGCCAAAAAGCACCATCAACTCATTCTGTGCAGTGGCATAAATGAATGCTCCAACACTGGTCCCTGTGTAAACAGAAGCAAATCTGAGAACTGGTATTTGTGAAAACTAAAACCCCTTCCTAAATTTACAATGCACTCACTAAAACATCAGTAAATATTGGCATAGTCGTAGTCATCAGCAAAAGTCTACACTTTTAAAGCTTTTTATAATCTGAGCCACCAGACCTGGTTGGTAGTCCAGCTGACTAACGCAGCCTTCTGTCATGACTACTCTGCAAATGTTTACCTTGGATCTTTCTCCCAGTAGCCCATGCATGAAAGAGGTAAACATGGAGAAGTTGTGCATCCCAGAGCTGTGTGCAGAGGAAGGGCAGTAGTACCTGTGGTGACAATGCCGAGGGCTAGACCACGCCTCTTGTCGAAATACTGACATGTGATTGTTAATGTAGCAGCATAGACCAGACCACAGCCCAGGCCTGGAGTGACAAAGAGAGACAGAGGACAATACGTTTACAGTTAGCATAGATCAAATCACCTAAAGACTTGATCGAGTCTAAAATAAGCGTTATGACTGACTAGTGTTATATATAGAATGACCAAACATAGTCTCAGGTGAGTGAGACAAAGGCAATAAACAAGGTGCAAAGAGTGTGACAGCAATTCATCCAAATGCATCTCTAAAAATAAATGATGTAACACGGGTGGGCTCCCTCTTTGCCTGGGCCACTCTGGAATGCAATGATCACTGTTCAGCTGTGTTTCCCCAATTTCACTGAGCTCCACAGGTGGAGATAGCATACAATTTCCCCTTTTTAGACTGGTAATGTCATTTACAAACATTAATAATGTAATAATATT
>KN474519.1:43779-56725 GCA_000787095.1 Periophthalmodon schlosseri
GTGGCCGCCATATGACAGACCTGGAAAAAATGACCAAGAGTTACCCATGCACTGCTGACCTTAAAGCGCCATGATGAAATAACACTTTACAAAAGTGAAACATGTTACATTTAGCTGTCAAAACAAGGTACATAGCACCTAGGAGTTCTAGTACCCCTGTACCAACAATAGACCCTAATCTAATCTTGCTAACTGGCGTCAACACTGATATGTACGTCATATTTTGAAGCCTTTGTGAATACATACAATAAAGTCTTGGTATTACATAATAGACTTTGATAAGAAATCTGGTGTCATGAAAATGACACCCGATACTGATAATTAGAGCAGTTTCCTTGTACATCAATGATTCATTCAGTAATAGTCAATACCCTACAGCATTTTCTATTATTGTGATTCGTAACAAAGATCACAGAGACACAAATGGACTTTCTGTTGTAACTGCCAGCAGTGTTTTAAGATGAGCACAACCGAATGTACCCACCAGGTGATATTGGCCTGCTGGAGCTCGGAGAGGGGGTATAAGGGATAGGGCTGGAGACTGTGCGTGCTCGCAGACCCTGGGCAGACATCTCGTTGAAGTACCTAAAATGTAAAAACCATCATCAACTGACTGCAATAAGAAGTACCAAACAATTCTGCAAGCTTATAAATAGGCTCTCCTGGAGTGGACACATGGAGAATATACATTTCAACAACATGATTCTATCAAATACTCATCCCCAAGTGAGTGTCATAAGCCTCAAAGCCTTTTGTTGTTTTAGTACCTTTCGTCATCCATTTCCAGACTGGACTCGCTCTCGGACAGCTGTCTGCACAGCGCCTCTCTGCGCTCCATCTCCCTCTGTAGCTTCCTCTGCAGTCGGATGTTCTCTTCCCTCATGTGCCGCTCCTCTTCGATGTACTGAGCCCGCTTCTCAGTGTCTGTTTGAAGCACCAAAAGTCATGTCAACATTTTTCGACATACTGCTATACACACTTATTTTAAAAAGCTTTTGCTCATTTTGTGAATCCACGTTGCTTTATTTTAGTGTCATTAGACATTTAAAAAAATATTAAATTAGTGGGTCAGATGAGTCCAAAATAAAAATACAAATATTAATTTTTGTACATATGGATCAAAAACACATTTAAGTAGAGCTTGAAGAAGAAACAGAAACGAAACAGGAGGCTAACTTGCCCATTTGTACTAACGCAACCTATTGTATAGCTTAGTACTGCAGTATTGTATACACACCAACTGTTGTGTGACGCTATAAGGCCTAATCTATCCACTGCCTCCCTCTAGTGGCAACCGTCTTTCATAAAAAAAAAAAAAAAATTCTAACAATTCAATGTATGGTGCAATCCAGTGATCCAATTTACTGCAACAGATAATAAATGGGGCCTACAATATGATTTATTGCCTCTTTTTTGAGGGGTTGCCATGCAGTGGTTTAGCTGTGTTTTTTTTTTGTTTTGTTTTGTTTTTTTGCACTGGATGCCCTTCTTGCAGGAACCAGCCACAAAGGGACAAATCAGGTGACCCTCTGGTGTGGAGGTGAATGCGTCATTGTATGCATTTACTCAAATTTTGCACTTAACTGATTATTCACCCCTCCCTGTGTGTAAGCCACATTTTTGCGCATCACAAGTCTGTAAGATGTGGACTAGTTATCAGGCCACTTACGCTGCAGCTCTGTGGTGCGGAGGCTCTTCTTCAGCCTCTCCACCTCATTCTTGAGGAAGCGGATATGCCGCATCATGTTCTCTGGCGAGTCGATCTCCATGGAAACATCCCTGGGGGAGGGAGGAGCTGACACAGGCTGGTCCAACTTCTCCTGAAGGATCCTATTTTGAAAATGAAAAACGAAAACATGAGTTCTCCTTTGACATTGAGATGAAAGCTAATTTGGAGTAAATCTGTTCTAAAGTTACCTCTAGGATGTTTACCCTTGTACTGTATGTTTAGATGATAATTACCTTTTCTCAGCCTCAAGTTTGTCCATCCTTTTCCACAGTCTGTTGACCAGGGCCTCCTGTTCTTGCTCTAATGTATTCTCGAGGTCAATTTTTTCACGCCGTAACTAAGCATGAGAGAGACATGTGTCCAGTTAGTGAACGCTTCAACCATTGTAATAAAAATGTTTTTCTTTATAATGACAACACATGTATGATTACAAAACACAGTGGCAATGAATAAGCATCTCACTCACGAATGGATGAGCAGATGTGTACACACATTGAGTTCATACTGATACAAATACAGAATTACTGCATCTACGTGGAAAATTACACTGTTGTATTGCCATCACAACTGAAATGTTTAAGCATTTGTGCCCAGGACACTTACCTGTTCTAGAGTTAGTTGTTTTGAAATGGTCTCATTCTCCATCTTCTTTATTTTCTTCATGAGCTTGTTTACCTGGAACTCTTGCTCCTGTTCCAAGTGCTGTTCCAGCTCCGCTTTCTCATGTTGGAGCTTGAATATGAAATAAGAGAAGGAAAAACAGTTGCATTTATAAAAAGGACAAATCCATAAGAAAGAGGTGAGGAAAGCATGATGGATTATGCAACTGATTAGTCATTGCAGAGAACAGAATACCAATTATAATATGTATAATAAATATGATGGCATGTTTATAAACATGTTTAGAACAGTCTCACAAAGGAAATTGTTTGTTGCCAAAAAAAAAAAAAAAAAGTATAAACAAAACCAGAGGCCATGTTGCTTTAGAAAGGTTCTTATTCAATTATTCAGAAGAAACCAACAGTAACCACATAGTAGTTAGTCAAAGAGTGAACATGACCCCTGAGCCCTTTCTGCAGGGCTTTTTAGCTGACTAAGCAGTACACCAAGTTTAAAACCTGCAAAAGAGGAACTACTCTAGGCCTACTCAGTCAAGGGTCAGATAGAAAGCTGGTCATTTGTCACTCTTAAATCCATGGTGTCAACTGTCAAGCAATGTAAAAAATAATTTGACAGTTTGTGGTCATCCTTGAATACATGACCACTCCCACAACATTCAAGATAACAAAAAAACACAACTTTTTCACCCACAGGCAAGACCAGCTCAGATATTTGTAATGTGTGGCCTCAAGATTCCTCCTACATTACACATGAGTAATCCAAGGTCTGCAGCTAACCACAAACAGTCTGTCTGCATGTTAGGTGCTAAAGAAATTGGAAAAAAAAAAATGTTGGAAAAGAGTGGCTCAATTAACAGATACAGAAGTGAAGAATAACTACAAGGAACATGACAGTACTTGAGGACTTGTTATGATTTCTAGTTTGGGTCACCCGCCAACGTAACCTAATTAAGCACGCAACAATTACATACGCAGAATTTGTAATAAAATTTGCATCTACAAATCACTGTGCATCAACTTCTCACAAAAGATGCATAAAGAATGATCTCATCTTTGGTTCCATCACTTACTTGCATGAGCTTCCTTGACAGCTCATTTGTGAGAAATTCCTCCTCTTTTTCATAGTTAACTGCCAAGGTCTCCTTTTCTTTCTGCAGGGCCTGGATCTTTTTAAACAGGGTGTTGCTGATAAATTCTTCCTCTTGTTCAGCTCTGGCTTGCTACAAAACAAAATGACAAAAAGGGGAAATTGTTAGTACAGAGACAGTGTATTTCATGGACTAACCGGAGTGAATACAGCAGTAGCTTGGAGACACCTCTAGTCCTTCTGTCAACATCTGCTTGAGATTACCTGTTTTGCCACAGTTTAAGATGAAAACTATGCACAAGCAGAAAATCTGCTTTATTATGTCTGAATGAAAGCACATAGCCAACTGTGACATAAATTAATAAAAAGCATAACATCTCCTTGATTAAACCAAAGTAAATGGAGCAATGAGTGATTTAAAGAGGGGAGTAAAAAGAACTGTGTATAATAAATAAAGGAGTCAGCCACTGCAGCTGGTGTGATGATACAGCCAGTTTCCCGGTTTTCCAGCCTCCTCTTTTTACCCTGACCTCAAAGCAAAATGCTGTTCTGCAAGCTGTGAGAATGTGTCAGCTGGGAACAATGACAGCACAATGGAGAGCAAACAGCTAGTTAAGCTGCACACATATACATAGGCTGGGCCGGCGGCACCGTGGCTTACTCGCTTTACATGAGCCTGACTAGCTGGCTAACTTTGGCCTACATACTTCCCATCTATCCGCCAGATCGGTTACACATTTTATGAAGCTGGGCTGATTAACTGAGCATGAGGACATATGACGCATGCTGCTGCTAAGCTACTCTCCTCACTCAGTTGCCATATCATATCTTCATTGACATAAGCTGGGATAATACTCAACACCAAGTTATCATTTCAATAAAAGCTAACAGCGGTCTGGTTAACTCTATGGGGCGCTGTCTGTGTCATTTCATGGCTACAGGGGTTAGCTCAAGTTAGCACAACTAGCAACACAAAACAAAACAAAGCAAAATAGCTGACTGACACTGCCCAGTCACACACAGCAAGGTTTAGCATAGGCTAGATTAGCAATATCCAACTCAGAGATTAGCCAACATGGCAAATTCTGTGCATGTTGCTAAATCGGGGAAGTTATATATACACACAGTGCTATTTACTAATAAACGATTGTTTCTAACAGTAACAAAAGCGAACAAAGATATAGCTAGCCCGCTGACAAAATGTGATTATACAGGTGGCGTGGTTAGCATTGAGCTAGTTAGCGTCTAGCATTACTCACAATGGTGACGCTAGCTTTGCGGAGATCTCGGTTCTCCTCCTGCAGCGCTTTGCACTTGAGTTTGAACGTTTCCAGTTCAATTTTAAGAACTTTGTTTTCTTGTTGTAGCGAGGCCAGGCGGTTCGTGAGCTCCTCCAAGCGAAACTGTGAAATGACTATGCTGGGTTTCCCAGAGTTCGAGGCTGAGGAGGACATCGGGGTAGCCGAGCTGCTGCCCGCTCCGTCAGTGTCACTCTCACTTGCACTGTCCGCCATGGCTGTGCCACAGTGTGGAGCAGAGCAGAGCACAGGCAGAGCACAGGCAGAGCACAGGCAGAGCACAGGCAGAGCACAGGCAGAGCACAGGCAGAGACACGGGGCTGCAGCGTTTGAACAGCTCACTACTGTCCAATGGTACTGCTATCAGTACACCGTGTGACCTTGTTCACGCTCTGGCCACAGCGCTCCCAACAGGACAACTCCAGCACTGCCATGGATCTGAGCCTGACAAAGGGTGTGTCAAGTCAAGAAGGCAGCACTGCAACTAACAGTCCACTACATGTAATAGTAGATATAACAGACTCAATCATGCATCCTCTTATGGGACCACTATGCTTTTCGTATAGGCTAACCTATAATCATAGACTGTTTCTCTCTCTATAACCATTTATCATTACTAAGTTCTATATTATTTATATTTTCTATTCCCTTCCAATTATCTTTTTGCATTGCTGCTAAAACGTAGCCTAACCGCAAGGCCTTCTTTTGTGAAGTATAGTAGTATAGTATAAAAATGTTTTCTATTTGTCAAATGCATTGCATAATGTCATCATCAATCATTTAGAAACATGACACTAGATTTCTTTCCCCCACGTTCCCACCTGCAGCTGTGAGAATGCTGTAGAGGACACTGGTGAGTGGAATGCCAGTACTGATGTGCTGAAGGACAATGTCTTACACTATTGTCCGAACATAACTGACACAAATGTACAAGGCCACAAGGAAAAGAAACAGATTTATTGCAAAACCAACCTTATTATTTTCAGTTGACTTTTTAAAGATGTCTAAAACATTTGTGGTGGCATCATTGCTGCTATAGCTTCTAAAAGACCTTGAATAACCAAAGTGCTAGAATATTACATTTCAATGGCTTCACTCTGTTAGTAAGAATTGTACATCAAAAGTCCTTATGTGAAAACACATATCAAAGAAAACTGACAAAAAATCAATATCAAATAATCCTTTAACCCCTAGAATGACATGGTAGTATATTGGGATGTTGAACAAACAAACCTGTTCTGACCTTTTGACCCACATAAAAGAAAGAAAAGTTACATAGTTTTTATGTCCACAGCATAGACATCCGCATAATGAGCCATTGCACCACACTTACATGGGCTATATAAAAAAAAATACATATTATGTAATTTAATGAAATATTGCCATGAGCTAATGAAAACAATTCTATGTGATGCTGCATATATGGACTCTCAAGCCTAATATAAAATATTACACAGTTTCAGAGTTAAACACAATTTTATGCTTAAATAATTATTTTTGACCATCCAGTGTTTTGTCATACAATATGCTATAGAGCTACAATCCAGTAATGACTTGTATGTGTCTTCAGTGTGAGTACGATGTAAATAGACATAAAAAAAGACAAAAAGAAAAAGAAAGAAATGCCCCATTTTCCTTTTAATACCACAACAGCTTGGAAACCAGATGACACACCACTTATAGTGTGGTTTAAGTCTAGACTCCTACACCTTAAAACCAATATGCACAATGGTAAAATCTTACAGAAAGCCAGCTTACTAGCGTTTACATTCAGACTATCAATCGGCAGATGCTACTCATTCATTCAAAGGACAGACAAAACCCAGCTATGAACATTTTTCACACGGCTTTGTAAGCCCATACATGATAAATGCTTCTCCTAAAATATAAAAGTGGTGATCGACGTCAGGGCTATGTGCACACACATAAAGGGTTGTATTTGTTATTTGAATACAGTGTTTTTGCAAACTTGTAAAAATTGTACTCAAAATAAATGAACATGCATGAAAATATGAGTCATCTGAAAGGCTGCTTTTGCAGAATTAGAATAATTCCCATTTTGGAAATTACTGAAATCTGACTTTTTCTGGAAAGTTTATATTTAAAATCAAACCAGCATTATCATGTACAAACATTATATTATACCAGCTCTATTAATAAATTATACAAGAACCTGTTTCATTACACTCATCTTTAAAAAGTGAAACCCCTTTCATAAAGTTCAAAAGCACTTAAAAGGTTGCTCTTTTAGTGCAAACTTGACCAGTAACATTGTAATTTCAGAAAAAGTGTTAGTTAAAAACAAAAACAATGGGTTCAAGAAAATAAACTATAAGGCGAGTGTTGAACTTGTATCAGAAGTGTCCAGCAGTTTTTTCAGTTTTGTGTCGCCTTTTTTTCTTTCCAGGCAACTTGTGGAAAGAGCTCTTGTGCCATCTTTGGTCACAGTATCACCTGTGTGTCTCCACTGCAGTCCAGAGTAAAGTCATCACCTCAAACCTCTGCTCGGAGGCTCTCCTCACACTAGTCGGCCAATGGCACATGCCCTCTCAACCAGGAAGCTGGATTGATGTCCATGGTCCACAGAGGAGACTAGAAAATGAGTGAGTTTTCATGCTCATGCACAAATGGTCAGCTCTTCCTGCACGAGAACCACCCACAAAGCTGATATAAGTAGATTGGACCCTTTGCCTCAAGTTCTCACAGTGGAACCTTATTTCTGGGAGACAATCTGTGCGAATGAGACAAAAAAAGACAAAACAAATGACTCACAAGGGGGATGAGAATAAGTTTTGGTGAAATTTGGACACTGGAAGAAATGTTGTTTTACCTTGCTATGAGTGGTGCTTTTTGTCGCTGGACCTTCTATCATCCTTTCTCCTGCTATTTCTGGACACGCTGCCTTGCTGTAAAACACAAAAAAATATTAAATTAATTAAAATTGTAATCTAAAATAAAAGCCTTACTCCTTTTATTTTCACATCAACCCAAAGCCATAGATTGCATGTTAGTAATATAAATGAATGCAATTCACATCAGTTTAGTCACCTATAAGATGAAAAACCATGTTAATGATTCACAGCAAGAACAGATTAGGATCACCAACATTTCATAGTCAGTGGCAAAAGTATGTTACACACACAAAAAAGCAAACACAAAACCCAAGTCAGCTTTGACTTCACCACCGGAAAGCGGTATCAGAACATGTGTTCATTAGCATGTATTAGTAGTAGTAGTTAATTTATATAATTTTCAATAAAAAAATACTACTCAACAGTGGAAGGATAGCATGGTGGACTCAAAATGAATGAAACAAATGTTAAATAGCAGACCAGTTTCATTAAAGGTGCACTATGCAAGTTTTCTGGTCGAGGGTGCATCACCTCTTTGTCTCATGAACATGTCATTGTTTTGCCTGGAATGTACCACAGTGTAGTATAAACTTTCTCTTTTTCATTTATGCAATTACATGCATTTTATTGATTAAAAAAAATAATTTGGGTGTCTTGTCTCCGTGGAGATTGCTAAATGTTATGCCACTTTAAAGTAATACAAGAATATGAATTGAAACAGATCTATGCACATGTTCTGACACAGATAAATTATTTCAACCTGGACAAACAATTCCCGACCTCCGACCACTCCTCAGACAGAGCTGGACTGTGCCGAGGGTCTCTCTTACGCCACACTCCATTGTCACTGCCTTGGTTGTCCGGTGTGGGCGTGGAAACTCGGCGGATAACTTTTCTGATAACCTACCCAAAGCAAATGGGGTTCAAAACACATTAGATATTGCCAGAAGCTCCTGTAATAAGCACTCAAAGATATTATTAGTGCACTTTACTTTTCTGCTGATGAGGTTACCATCATGATCCAAGTAGTGTTCCTCAGTCATACTCTCACCTGGGATGTTTCTTGCCTCTTCGCCCTGTAAATATTAGTCAAATTAACAGTGAAGTCATTGTGTAATATTTTGGTTGACCCACGCCACCAGCATGACAGGAAGAAGCACTGTGTAAATATAAACATCATTTTAATAGAGAAGGCACTATTATTAAAGGGGACATATTATATAAAACTGGCATTTATGAGCTTTTAACCATGTTTTAACAGTGTTCATCATTAGCTTACTCACAGTTGTATTTCGATGAATGAATGCATGTTTGAGTAATCCTGTATAATCCTGCATTTGAGTTTGAGTTCATCTACCCCCTATCTCCGCCACTGCTTTATACTTATTTGCAATTAAATTATTCAAAAAAATTCAGACCATGGGTCATACATGTTGTTTACAATTAACAAAATGTAAATTCATGATCTGCTTAAGTTATAGTTTAATACTAAATACCCAAAAAAGCATAATATGTCTTCTTTAATATATAATTGACAAAATCTGTAATGGCAAAAAAGGCACACCACCACCACTGCAACTCTGCTACTACCTGCACAACACAAGTTCAACAGCTGAAAGAAAAAGACCCAACCAGAAACCATCAAATCAGGCTCACATTGTACCTTTAAAATTATACGGCGTCTGAAGATTTTGGTGGTTACAGTTTGTTCCTCCTCTGAGCCAGAATCAACACTAACTCGCTGACGATAAAAAAAAAAAAAAGATTAACACAAAACTGAGATAAAGACAGTAAGGTAGTAAGGGTCTTCCCTTGAGGTCTGCTGTTGGTCAACTGATTTCATGTGGCTTCTGATGTGAAGTTTGGGGGAAAGGCTGAATGATGCACATAATTCAAACAAACACATTTTATATGTTTTGAGATGCACACCACCTTATGTGAAAACAGATTAATTTTAGTGTGCACCAATGCTGCTCCATGGCTCTTTGCAGGAAAAGTGGATGTAACCAAAGTTTGTATAAAAACAATTAAATTAATTACCTGGATTTTTTTCTCTGAAACTAATGCCCCCTCCTCCTTCTTGACATTCGAAGACTGTGATGAGGTGTCCTGAGGTGAGTGCTTAGTGTTGTTGCCGTTTTGTCTGGATCTGCCTGATTCGCCTTTGGACGAGGAAGTGACGGAGTCACTAGAGATCTCATGGCTGCAGGATTTAAAATGAAAGATTAGGGCCCTGTTATGACATGACTGTAAAGATGATTGTGCAGGTAAGCAATATATTAACAAGTGAGAATATTGATAATATTGTTTTAAAGATATGCAAAATGTGAATATCTCAAATAAGGGCAAAAATAATGGATTTAAACAAAAAAGACTATAAAGTGATATTCCAGCATTTTTACAGTCCTTTAACATTTGATAGATACATAAACCTAATAAATATCTTCTCTCGGAATACCCCAAAAGCTTACCTTTCCCGTTTATCGAGGAGGTCCGAGCTGACATTGCGCCCTTGTGTTGGCGGCTCCACGTTGACACTGGACGAGTCACTACTGTGCCAACCTGAAAGTGAACACAAGTCTTTTTCTGCCTGTTCCACCTGACGGAGCATTTCCTTGATAGTAGCGCCGTTTGTTTCCTCGCTGTCCTCCTCCACCTCTGAGCCTTTATCCTTCAGTACTTCAGTTGCTGCAGGTGCCCCTTGTGTTTTCATTACTTTGATAGTTTTACAATCCATTTCATCCATGTGAGGTGCAGGGTGAGTGGCCAAACATTCCCTATCTTTTGTGGGATCCTCAACTTCTTGGCTCCCTTCTAATTTTATTTCACTATCTCTAATGATTTCAAGGGACATTTTGCTACTATGCTTCTTGAGAAAATCACACTCTGACTTATCATGACTTAAACTCTCCTCATTACACCCTTTTACTTCCACTCTTCCATCAGTACCTTCTTTTTCACTTTCTGCATATTCAGCTAGGATGCTTTTTTCTACTTCATTCCCTGTTTTTATCAGCACAATCTGCTCCTCGGACGGATACAGCACATTTTTTACCTCGTCAACTCGACACACTGTTCCTTCTAGAACAAGCTGCTCCTTTGTCATATCTGTATCATCTTGTGCATACCCTTCCTTTGGTTCTAACAGGATTTCATTAGCCAACTTCAGTTTATCTTGTATGACCATTTCACATTTCATTTCCACATTCTGAATAAGCTCCTGCTCTATCCACTTCTCCACTACAATATTACCCTCTGCCTTGGCCTTCTCAGCAACTTTCACTATTTCATCTGCTTCTATGTCCTTTTTACCTTCTTTCAAATATGCATCATCCTGGGCAAATATGGGAACACTGGTCAGAGGAGAGTCTCCTATATGAACTCTTTCAGGGGTTGATGGAGTAATGGATGATATGGACGATAGCGATGGAGAGGATGTGGAGAAAGCCATGTCGATGTCCGGCTCACACAGACCAGTGGCTAGTTGTGTCTTGGGCTTGTGGATTTGCTGTGGGCAGGATTTATCTTCTTCCTCACTCAAGAGAAGTTGATCATTTAGAGCAATGTGTGGCTTTCTGACCAGTGGCAGAAGGGGATCGGGGAGTTCAAAGGCTGGGGCTAATAGGGCGAGCTGGGAGGGTCTTGGGGGACTATTAGGGGGGGGGTCTCCCCCAGCATCATCCACCTGTGAGCTGTAGGGCGGGGGCACAATGTAGTCTGGGTCAGTGAAATATTGTTGTGGAAATGGGGTGAGAGAAGGGTTGGGAGTGACGGGAAGGTCGGACTCCAGGAAGCTGGGACTAGAATGAAGTAGTACGGCGGGGGACTGCAGCTCCGCTAGAATGCTCTGATAATCTGTAGGTGACAGGACCACATACACAGGCTGAAGCATGCTACACAGAGAACAGACCCACAAACTCAATACCCAGTCAGATGGATAATCTCACAAGAGCAAAATGTACGCATACATATTACAGGGAACTGCAAGAGGAACATCCACAGCACCACAAGCATGTAGAGAACTATAACTCAACACATAACTATAATTCATAATAGTGATGTCAAGATCATTGGGTTAATCCAGAATTAAGATTATTCATATCAAAATAAAAATAACAAGAACTAAATAACATATATTGTGACAATTGTATAAACTAAATTAAGTAATTTCAATTCAATGTACATACCCAAAAAGTGAATCTAAATGTAAAGAGCTTTTTTATCTGGTCACATTAACTATACATTACTATACTATATAAAGTTTGATTTCATAAAGCTGGTCACATACCTAGAGGAATAATAATAATAATTAGATAACGTGTTTGGTTATTGTGTCAATAATCGATAATATTTGATATTGTGACACTCGCAACTGAAAATATTTCTCATTCATTTTACATTTAGGACGTGTAGGTAAAAAATAAGCATCAATGGGTGTGTGTTACACAGCCACGTGACATGCTTATTAGTGGTGAAATTTACATCTACAGTTCAAGTAAACTAAAGTTATTATGTATTGTGTTATAGTGAGGTAATCTGATTAAAGAGCAACATGTGTGTACAGACATAAGGCTGTGTT
Organism: Periophthalmodon schlosseri; assembly: GCA_000787095.1. Lineage (NCBI taxonomy): Eukaryota > Metazoa > Chordata > Actinopteri > Gobiiformes > Gobiidae > Periophthalmodon > Periophthalmodon schlosseri. The sequence continues at coordinate 55,945 of KN474519.1, forward strand.
AACAGACAAAGCATGCCGCTCAACATGTTAAACCTGATTAGAAGTTGAAACCCATGCTCACACAGACAGATGATAGGTAGATGAAAAAGCCACACTTAAAATATCTAAATATATATCTCCATTTTAGAAGAGTCATGCTGCGTCTGGGTGGTAGGAGGAGGGTTAGGGGGTGCACACTGACATGAAGGACAGGGGGACAGGGGGCGAAGCGGCGGGGAAGAAGGACATGGGCTAGCAGAGCACGATCCAGAGGCAGATGCGTTTGGCAGAGTAGCCACAGACACAGGGGAGACTCCTGTGGGCAGCTGTGCAGCTAAAGATTCTCCACTCAGGGAGGTTGTGACAGGAGGAGGAGACATCTTACCAGAGGTAGAATCGGGTACAGAGTTAGGCTTGGACGTATCAGGGATAGGGGATGAAGGGAGAGTATTTGTTTTGCAGAGAGCTGGTGAGGCAATAACTGTAAAAGAAGAGTTGTCTGGGTCTGTTTGCAGAGATGGTGTTGGAGACTGTGGGACTGCAAAGGAAAGAATGGGTGGTGGAGAAAGACAAGTAGGAGTTGTGGGAAGGGGTGAGGTGATCAGTGGGATAGGGGAGGGAGGATGGGGTGAGAAAGGGTAGGATGCAGATTGTCGTGGGTCAGGGATATTTGGGGAGAGGGGTACAGGAACAGGATGACTTTTAAACCGTGCTGCTGGTGCTAAATCCTTCAGAGAGATGGAGGACTCATAACTGGGAGAGCGGCGGGGGCTGGGAGGGGAGGGGGGGGGGGGGGGGGGGG